>CAKALG010017257.1:0-18620 GCA_916700815.1 Helicolenus hilgendorfi | reverse complement strand
GTCTGTCGGCCTAGTTTTGAGGTGTGTCCTGCACTGTCGGCTCTGGTCTTTTTTTTGGCCAATTCAGTATGTTGCATCGCCGGGGGAGCTCATTGGTTAGAGAAATCACTCTGATTGGCTGTTCAAAAGCAAGCCAACGAGTTTTGGCCAAGACAAAGGCAACGTGAGGCGACTTAATGGGTGGCCTTCATCGCCGCTAGTTCTCGGATGTTGGGTTGGTGTCTGGGCCTTAACGTTACAACCAAACTCGAGCATGAGCAGATAGCCTATTGGAACAGTGTCACTGCCATTGCATCTCAAATTGTGTAAGTTTGCCATAATAACTCATAACCATAATAACATTACTGCCAGCAAAATACCTCCGCTAATTAAATCCATGCTCAACATTATAACTACGGTGGTTATGTCAAAGCCAGTGACTAATATGCCTATTTTGAAATGAATACCTCCGCTGTATTTCACCGATGTTTCTGACCGCAAGTAGCCGCGACTTGGGTGTGTTTTGGGGGCCCTAGGCGAATACCATCTTGCTTTACTAAGGGGCATGACCTCCAGCCAACAGTCTGGCCAGGTGGGAATCAAACCGCTGTACAGGACATTTGAGGCCATGAGGTATGCGCCCTAACTATAAGAATGAAACTACTGATACTGCACAGTAAAATTCCTGCATTGAATTTTTTACTTCAAATGAAGAGTGAAAGAGAGGCATTATCAGTACAGGGTACTTACATTTTCTGAACGTCCAATCAAGGTGGAGCTCTCAATTTTTATATGATGCTGGATTGAATCGGCAATGTAACTAGTAACATTTCTCTGTCAGGTAAATATAGCTCTACAATGTTTTCCTCTGAAGAAGTACACAGTAAGTTGAGTTGAAAAATTTTAAGTACTTTGGGAACCTTTTGTAAGTTATTTCAGGGTACATATAGTAATATACTTACATTGTAACATAATTCAATATATTTATATCTAAACATCATAATAAATCTATAGCGGTTAGGGGCCCTTTTAGTTGGGGGGCCCAGAGTAGCTGCGACTTGGGTGTGTGTTTCAACTATGTCATGGCAGGTGTATTGCTCAGGACCCAAGGAAGTGGAGTGTTAAGTATAAAGTTGTTTGTATTAGCGGTTTTTGCGAAGGCTACAAGCAGCGGTAACACGGGCAAAGCATTCGGCCTGTTCAGAACAGGCACTGCATTAGTACTTTCATAGAGAAAAAAAACAGTTTGACCCAAACAGTAGGTTTTCCATTTTAGACCAACATTATCTTGAATACACCACCCCCAAACTATAGGCCTATAAGAATACAATGCCATTGTCATAACTGAACACCAAACAGGAAGACCCTAGACCATTGGTACAGCCTACGCAGGCAAGAACATTTGGAAAAATAGATTGCAGTAAAAAAAACTAGGGCACACACTCAACTCAGTCCACTGTAATGTGCATGTTGTATATTTGCACAGAAAGATAAAGAACCGGTATGTCTGCATGAATTCAGGTTCACAAATTGTTAAAGCAAGCATTTTCTTGTCTAAACTGTACTGTGGTCACTCTGTATGGGAGATTCAGGGGGTTCATTAAATGAGGTGTCTCAATAATGGCAAACTGAGAATGTTTTTTTGGCACAGGAAATTATTTCAGTACTTAGGTTGGCCACAAGGACAAACAGGCAGCAAGAGCGACTCTGCGATGTCATCATCAGCTCTCTTTACTACATCTAAAATGGACATGGCTGCTCATAACAAAATAATAGCTAAGATTAATTCAATTGTTTAATGTATTTAATAGAAAGAGAAACACAAAGCTCAGACTCTGCGAAAAAGTTAAGATGACCTGGCTGTTACTGCACTAGTAATATGGAAAGGGCAGTCACAAAACAGTTATTTTCAATAGAGGCCACAAGAACCAATATTGAACCAATCACAGGAATGGTTTCCTGTGAATTGCACAAAATCACAAGAATCTTGTCAAGTATCTTTGAAATCGAGTAGCTTATACATTTGCCAACATTTCTGATCCACAACCAACACAAGAATCTCAATCTGTGCAGTTGCCATTAATTTGCTGTACAATTCAATAAAAATATAAAATAAGACACCTAAATTACATGTAGAAGGAAACAATTTTTGTCAATGGGGTTTTCTTACTGCCTGATAACAGCAAAAAGGGAGTCAAAGCAAAACTGATGGCACAAAGTAATTTCTCTGTACAACTTTAATGGCACAATTAAAAATCCACTCATGACGATGCTACCCTTTCAAAAAGGAAGACATACATATACATACATATTTAAGATAATTTCAAAAATCACATACTTGCAAAACATGATGAAAAATGAGGCAATGTGATTGACAATAACAGCATTGGTAGCCACTAAAAATACAATAAAGCTACATATTCATCCTAGCTAGTCAACAATTGATGGGACATCAAGCTAACTACACCGGTAGCCTGTTGGAGAATACTATTAAACTTGCAATTTACTGATGTCAGACATATGTTGTTATGGAAATTTGGTATGCTCCCACCCAAGCCTTATTTCCTGATTCCCATTGGTTTCTGAAATTCACCAATAAACATAACTTTTCTCCTCATGCCAAAGAAAAAAGTAGTTATTCAAAAAAACATTAGAAAACAACATATTGATCCTAGTTAGACAACAATTGGTGGGACATCAAGTTAACCAAACCTGTAGCCTTTGGGAGAATACCAGGTTCAAATTTGCAATTTATCAATGACAGACATATGCTGTTTTGGTATGCTCACCCAAGCCTTACTTCCTGGTTCCCACAGTTTTCTGAAATTCACCAATACAGAGAATTTTTCTCCACATGCCAAAAAAAGTGTATAAAAGTAGTTATGTATATATATATATATATAAAAAAACATTACAAACTTTACATCAATATACAGGTCTTCAAATACTTGCATTCGAAAGAGTCAAAAAACACTCAACTACTGAGAGCTTGATTGTTGGCAATAACAATAACTAGTGGATCTGACATGATAGTTACCCATTGTTTTCTGAGCCATGAGAAGTCTGGTGCTGAAGAAACGTGTCCAAGCATGAGAATGTCTCAGTGCACTCAGTGCATTCGTAAAGAACCTCTGAAGAATTTCCTTTATCATTTGGAGTATGGTCCATATAGTCATCCTCTATGTCCTCTGCATTTCCCTTTTCTAAGGCAGGGTCCCCACTGGAACCAGTGTCGTGAGATGCTTGTCCAACATCATCATTTGGTTCTCCTGTGCTTGGGTGATTTTGAAGGTGAAGCTCAAGGGATGAAGAGTTCTTGAATTGAGCTGGACACCTCGGGCACTTACTAGGCTCCTTTTTGTGATAGCGCAAGTGGCGTTGGTACACACACAAGAGCCCAAATCTCTTTCCACATTCCTGACACTTGTAGTTAACTCGACCCGCTTTTCCCGATTGTTTCCCCTTTGGATATTGCTCTGGTGATGCCGTTTGTTCATTGTCAGAGGAGCTCTTGCTTTTCTCGTCAGGAGAGTTTGTGTCCCCATTAAGAGAATTGGGAGAAGGCCCATTTTGTGGATTTGTGTTGAAGTGTTTCAAACCTGGTTTCTTTTCTATTTCAGTTTTGTGGTACATGGCTATATGCCTTCTCAGATCACAGCGCTGTGGAAAATGTCTACCACAAAATGCGCATGTATGCATAGTACCCTTATGGTATCTCATGTGCCGAGATAAACTACTAGAATGATTAAAGACGCGATGACAGTGCTTGCAAGGATGCAGCTTGCCATTTGGATTACTTGTTCTTCTACGTCTACCTTTAGGTGGCATTCTTCGCTTAAAGGTTCTTTGTGATTCTTGATTCTGCTGATCTATTTCCTCCTGAGTTTGATGAGTGAGATGATGCTCCTTCAGAGCTGCTAACCTTTGGAAACGATCACCACATAAACCACATCTGTACGGTGTGGGAGAGAAGTCAAGAATGGCTTTACTATGCCCATTCTTAACATCAATAGATGTGCCGTTACTATAGTGGTTTTCAAGTGGCGCGTCTTCTTTAGAGTTCACTTCAATTTCAATTTCAGATGCCAAAGTAGCATCAGCCTCTTTTCCTTTGCAAAGGTGCAGTGAATGTGTCTGAAAATCTGACATCCAGAAAAAATTACACTTGCATTTCCTACAAGGATATGTTTTCTCAATCTTCTTTTCCTGCTTATTCACAGATTTACCCAAAGCTGTAGCCTTGGCAACGAGGTGATTTTCTTTTTGGTGAGCATTAAGTGCATCCACTTTAAGGAAACGCTTACCACAATGACTACAGCAGTGAAACCTCTCATTGGCATGGTCTTGTAGGTGATTCTTAAGGTCCTGTCTACCCTCAAAGATCTTACAGCACAAAGTGCACTTGTAACCTCGCTCTGTGTTTCTATACTGCTGGTGACGATGTAAACTCTGCAGGCTGTTAAATGATCTGCTACATATTTCACAACGGTAATTGCCCTGGCGAGACTTCTCCAAGTTCAAGTCTGATGGCCTTGGCCTGAACACATCTCTGTAAGGTGAAGGCTGTGGCCTTAGAGTTGGAGACACTGGTTTGATAGGGGTTGGGAAATGCGATGGCAGGACTCCAGGAGATACTGGTTTTACAGAGGAATGTGACTCCAAGCCATTCACAACTGTCAGTGTGCCATTTTCTTGTAGCACATATTCTCGCGGGATTTCAAATCCATTGGATGAGCCATCTAAGGAAAATGATTCCAAAGGTCCATGAATGGCCATGTGGGCCAACACATTAGAGTACTGACTGAACCCATCACCACACTCAGTGCAGATAAAGGTACTTGATTCTCCACCCAACTGCGTTGAAGCAACAGTATTCACTGATTTCTGCTTTTCCATGATGAAATTATTTTGGCGATGTGCTGATGGCATCACTTTTCAATCTGCAAGTATGAGTGAAACTTTATCCAGACACCCACGCAATCGGTTTCCGTGTGAGAATCAGTATGTCCACTCTCTCAACACACTGGTCCTAAAATGAGGTCCTTGCGAGTTGAATGTCCATCCCTCTGCTAAGGTTTTCCATGTTGTATCAGCACCTAGGGGGACAGAGGAAAAAAAAAAAATCAAACAAAACTTCAAAATATATGCCAGATGACTATGCAGTGTTACTTCGCATTCATTCCAAATGACCCAAACCAGGTCGGATGACACGCGTTGACTAATTCAGATAATGGGGTTTTCGCTTTCTGTGTTCACTAATGATTGCTGAATCTGTCCCTTTCCAGTAAGATCCGGCAATCATTCGTTCCCTTTTTAAATATGTCCAGGATCTATTCATCATCCCAATACACTCAGTTGGCCCTGTTGAGACCTGGTATTAACATGCGTCCTAGATGTGATTGGATCACAAGTGGACAGGTCTAGGTACAAGTGTGAATGCACTCAAGATGCACTGAGGACACATTGAGATCCGATCGTTCAGACCACATTCAGAGGTGGTCTGGGTAATCTATGGCCACATTCTTTTAGCAGTGTGTATGCCAAGGTGTTCTGGGGCACATTAAGGACCTTCTACTCCACTGACGTCCCCCTGGGATCCACGGGGTCTCACTGCGCTCCTCAAGTGAATAGACAGGCAGACGTGGGCACTTGTCTGCCTCGCAGCATGGCAACAGCTTATGTGCTCTACTGTATTCTGTATGTACAACTGTATTTTATTAAAATATATCTTATCAAGAAGCTACGTAGCTACAAACTATCAGACTAGGCACGCGGTGTGAATTATTATCATATTGTCGGAGATGTGCCTGCGTTTTTGTTCCGTTATTTTGCACAGAGCTCACACCCGCTCGCTCTCATCCTCGGCTCCTTAAAGCTCTGTATGCAGTTGTTGCCTGGCCAAGGCAGCGGTGCCGGCAACGTGTGTGGAGGTACAATAACCTTTTGTTTTGATGTCAATAAAATGTACCTGAATTCTTGAATATGAAGGACATTACTATTGACATTCATGTAATATTCCGTCACAACGCCTGCTGTATTAGCCATGTGTTAACTACGTATTTGTTTGCATATAGAGCGGGGAAGTATGATCAGATCACAAGTGGTCATTTAAGACGCATGTGGAGATGCATTCTAATGCCAGGTGTGAACAGACGTACTTAAAGCTGTCAACTTGTTCGGATCACTCAGGACGCATGTTAATGTAAGGTCTGAACAGGGCCTTTGATTCATTTGGGAGTTGCTTATCAACCACTGTACCAAAAGCATATATAAGTTCTTTGATTACAGTCATCGGGTTGATCCGCATCAACGAGATAGCCCACCGGGAAGAGGCTCAACTGAGCACGATTGTGCACTGCAGAGTCCAGGTATGATCCCACTCCCCCATCTCTTCTCTGACAGCAAGCAGACACTTTTCAGTGCACAGACACAGAGGGGATCTGAGCAGTGCAGAAGTGAATACGAACAGTGACAGAAGAAGAAGAAGTAATGTGGAAAATAAGAATTTGGGGAGTGCTTGGAGCTCGACCCATTTTTTCACAATTACGCATCGAAAAAAAAATCACTGCAGAAAGTGGACATAACTTTCACAGATACAACTGGCTGATGTAGATTTCATATCTAAGCTTCTAAATAGACTTTACATCACTTTAAGACTATCAACACAGAGAATCCAGTTCAAGAGGTTGAGAAAGAAAACATACTGTTAATTTTTTTTTAAAAACTCTCTTACAGTCAAAAATCAGTTATAAAAAGAAAGAAAAAAAGACAGTGTTGGAAAAAGACGGCAAGCTTGTCAGATGAGCAGCTACAGGCCACACTGCAGGCTCTTACTGCAGTACACCATCTTTCTTTAACTTCACCTTGCTGTCCTATTGAAAATCATTCATGCTGTGCTAGCACGTCTTGAGTAGTTGCGGTTTCACATGGCTCAGAGCAACTACCCCCAACCCCTATTGCAAAAGGCACAATTCTGTCCTCTAGAAAAAAAGGGTCAAGGTAAAACAAGGTAATAAGATGTCCTTAAGCGGTACAAATTTATCTCTGAGTGCTCTACCATCCACAAAGGATATTAGTAGCAAGAGGTGCCTGAGAGAAGCCCTTCACATTACCAGGCTCCAAAATGCCCAAGTCTCTCATGCCCCTTTCAGACCAATATAGTGACCCAACTCTGGTCAATCTAAAAGGGTCAACCCGCATCATCCAACCTGGCTTTAAAACCAAAATATGGGTTGCATGCAAGGTTGGAACCTGCCTGTCTTTGGTAAATTGGCACTCCTAATAGAGGTATGCTATTAGATCCTGACATTTTAAACATTCATGTAACCAACTACTAGCCTATACTAGAGAGAGAGAGAGAGAGAGAGAGAGAGAGAGAGAGAGAGAGAGAGAGAGAGAGAGAGAGAGAGAGAGAGAGAGAGAGAGAGAGAGAGAGAGAGAGAGAGAGAGAGAGAGAGAAAATGTGAAACTTGTTTGGTACTCATTTTACGTAATACAATGCTTCATAATATTATGTAATTCTGTAGTTCAGAGAGGAAGAATGCAAGAGAACTTTCCAGGCACCGACAGGCTGTCCTCTAGTCTATAGAGTGTCCAAGTTTAGAGCCGTGTGGAGGCAATAGAAATGCTCCCAATCTTGCATTTCGCACCTTCAAGGGTTTTAAGATTAAAAGACTGACATTTTCAAAATGGCAGCACAAGAGAAAGATACACAACCACAAACCCAATTAAAATTCTGAGGGAAATCTGCCAAAGACACCACAGCTTTAAAAGACTCCTTGGCCTCCTCCTGAGTTGAATGTTGGATGTATACATATGGAATGACCCACACATGTGCTGTCATGGTCTACTTCCACTTCCACTTCCTTATAACGTTAAAAACAGAGAACCTTGAGAGAGCTACAGCAGGCAAAATATGCAACAACAGGAAACATATGCAAGACAGGGATGCAATAATAGGGATGTCCCAAACGAATCCGCAGCATCAGGATCATGGCTGATCCAGAAGTTGGGAGATTTATATAGGCTATTTATCACCATGTTATTTGTGGGTCCAACCAGCTATCAACCACTGCACTCTATAAACACACTTGAAAACCAACCACACAGTGCTGTGAACTAGGGCTGACCGATAAATCATATTTTCATCGCCATCGCGATATAAACATGCGTGATAAACACATTGCAAAAGGCTGTCTAAAACGTAATGAATAAGAGAAATCATTGTATTTTGGGATGGTTACTGAAATCCGGTATTAAACGGGCTCCGGGAGTAAAAATTGTAGGATTTATTATCACGCTGCAGCCTCTCCCTGCTCTGTTTCGGAGCTCTCCAAACACATATACACATACACAGCGAAGTCAACAAACAACGAGAAGACAGTAAAGGGAACCAGGTGAAGTTGAGTTGACAACAACTATGCTCGTTACTGTAAGTAAGTGCAATAAAACTTTGTAAGTGTAAAGCCAAGATACGTTATCATTACACCTGTTCAACAAGCACAAACATGATGAAACGGTTAAACATGTAGGAAAGTGATATTTCAAATCGGCTCTGTCCGCAGTCTCTCATCCACTGCAGCTATGTTTACACAGGCACAGCGAGCTAGCTGGCGGCTAACAGTGAATTGTAAACACCTGTAAGTTATTTTGTTGTGTTCTGGATAACTTTAGTTCCCTCTCAGTTGTCCAGTGTTTGTGTCCAGGGAGTTTATTGTTAAGGTTGGAACAGAAGGAGTGAAGCGGTGATGCGCCGTTATTGACAAGGGTGCAGACTACGGAGCGTCTGTGTTATTAATTTGAAGTATACAGTAGGGGCAACGTGACCCTCGGCTCCTAAAACAAAAGCAGGCAGGAGGCTCTGTGGTCTAACTGTTTAGGTTAGTTTGCCACATATCTTACTTGTAAACTTAACTGCTGGCTGATACAAAACAGCCCCTCCTCCCTCTACCAGCGGTACCTGCAGTGGTTCACATCAGCAGAGGGAGATGGAATGACGTCTGTGTTCTTCAGTCTTTCTAGGCTTCACTCAGTATTTTCATGTCAGGAATATGATTTATTTTATTAAAATATTAGATTTGTTTCCAGTGAGATATTAATGAGTTCATGTAGTGACTTTTCTGTTGTAAACATGACTGTTGCTGCTATAGAAATAACATTTAGCCTAGTTATATCTAAAATACAGTATATGTATATGTATAGCTAATTTGCACACTTATAAAATATTTGTTTATTTATCGCCAGTGATATCGTCTCTGCAATATCGAACAGTTATTGCACATTGCAGATTGTGCAGGCATACTGTCTGCAAATTAACTGCAAATTAACAAAGCTCACAAAAATATAAAGTGGCCAGCAGTTTCAATTAACAATAACCGTCAGTGTCAGTTCTTTTGTGTCTATTTTAGGAATATTCTGCAGAATTCTGCACAATTAATTGAATATTAATCGCGATCACAATTTTGACTCCCCACAATTAAATGAACATGATCGACTGCAATATTGATGTTTAAAATGTGTGCTCCGCTCATAGAAAACTTTATCAAATCAAGCACCTCCTAAACTAACAGCCAGCCACCACTATCACGTTTAGGGAGCCGTCTTGCCACTGCGCGCTCACTATACAGCAGCAGCCTGTGAAAAACGTACATGAATGTTACAGTTGCAGTCCAGAGTAGAAGTGTAATATACTGTATATTACTCGTTTTGCCAACAAGCAAAATGAAAATGCACTGAATCCAGGTGCAGGATTTCACGGTTTATCGTGAGCTGTCAAGTTTAGAAAGCGATGTATGCAGCCAGGGGGCGACTGAACCAACCATCCCCGAACAGACGCCTATTATAGAGAGGAAGCTAGTTAGTGCTAGCCTGCTTTGAAAGCTGTTCTGTTTTGCAATGTTAATAGACGTTTCTTTTAATTTATTACTTAAAGGCTACATGCCTCTGTTTTTAGTAATGTTCGAATGTTTTAATAAAGGAGTGCGTGTTGAATTACTTGGGATTTATTGTTTTTTGTTACCGTGGTATCGAATTGGTATCGAGAATCGTGTAAATTCCCTGGTATTGGTATCGACTACTAGATTTCTGGTACCGTGACATCCCTACTCTCCACAGAACATACAAAACAGGATACTATACAAAATATTTATGGTTTCCCATAAAATAAATAGCTTTGATGTGAGTTATAATTTCAGATTCATTAATTGTAATGTGAGCTTTACTGTAGTCAAGGTATACGCAGGAAACAACCAAATTTTCTCGCCTGGCATCAATAAAGGTTTATCCTATCTTATATTGTCAAGGAAAAAACATATACATTGACTAACAAATCAAAGACACGGCTCAGCAAAATGAAATAATAAGCATATGACAGATGACTGTTTTGAGGATAGTGTAATTACCAAATCACAATATTTACAACACTGATGCGCACATGTGAGGTTGGCTCAGTTGTTGTGGAGTTATTGCTCACTCAACAAAGCTTTTACAGGATTTCCCCGACGTTGTACATGAACCACTATGAACAAACGACGGTATCTGTGTGGGATTTCACGGTTTATCGTGAGCTGCCAAGTTTAGAAAGCGATGTATGCAGCCAGGGAGCGACTGAACCAACCATCTCACCTATTGTTGAGAGGAAGCTAGTAAAATAACAGTGAATAGTGATAATAACACGCACTGGTAAGGGCTTCTTGAAATAAATAAAGCTACAGACAGACATTAAGTACTTTCAGTCCACAGACAGTTTCCACTGAACGTGAAGCTGTTGGGCTAATGTTAGCTGCTAACGTTAGCTGCTGCTGCTGCTAAGCTAAGGCTAATTAGCACGGTGAGTTGTACATATAATAACTAAGCATTTAGGAGTCATTCAGTTATCTCGATGTGGACATAACTTACCATACAAGCTGGTACATCTCTACAGTGGATGTTATAGTCAGGAGTCCGTCAGTACTGCTCGGTTTGTAGCTGCAGGCCGGAGCTGTCCGAGCCATCCCAGAGCATATTAAAATGGTGTAGCTATGGCGTCATGACGCACGGCGCAAACGTGTATGACGTATTTCCGCACAATACAAAAGGCAAGGCAAGGCAGCTTTATTTGTATAGATGGATAGATGGATAGATGGATAGATGGATAGATGGATGGATGGATGGATAGATAGTAACGTTACTGATCCCGAGGGAAATTCAAGTTTCCAGCATCACAGTTCCATAGTGCAAAACATGTTAGTAAAAAAACAGTAAAAAAGTTAGTAGTGCAAAGTACAAAAACATTTACCAGATATAAAAATACAAGGAGATGAAGAAAACTGTTGAAAATTAATATAGTGCAGGGTAACTCCAGTAGCTTAGTCTATGAAAGTGCACTGTGTGCATTATTATCTGTCCTGCAGACCATCCTCTTTTGTCCCCCGCCCCCTCTTCCCTCCCTAGAGAGGTGTTGTACAGTTTGATGGTATAGCACATTTCAGCAACAGGGCGATATAAAGTGCTTTACATAAACATTCAAGAACATTGCGACAAAGTGCAAAAGAACATTAAGACATAACTAGAAAATGCATTTCCTGCTGAAAATGCGTGGGAATGCTGACAGCTGAAATGTATTGCAAACCACTGCCGAAAATGCAGAAAATGTGAAATGACTTGCCTAAAAATGTTAAAGCTCAAATGCATTGCACTGCACTGCTGAAAACCCTAGAAGATGAAATGTACAACTGGCAGAGTTGGAATCTGAACTGCATTAGCTAAAGAAGCTAAGAGCTGAAATACATTGCTGGAAAAGCTGGAAGATAAACTGTAATACTGTCAAAAGTGGTAAATTTGAATTTTCCTGAATAGGCGGAAAGAAGAAATGCTTTGTATGTATGTCAGACAAATGAACTGCATTGCTAAACACAAAGAGAGACAGAGAGAGATAGAGAGAGAGAGAGAGAGAGAGTAACGCAAGGCAAGGCAGCTTTATTTGTATAACACATTTCAGCAACAGGGCAATTCAAAGTGCTTTACATAAACATTCAAGAACATTGCCACAAAGTGCAAAAGAACATTAAGACATAATTAAAATAGTTATAAAAACATAAAAACATTAAATATTAAAAAATAAAAACAAGCTAAAAATAAAAGCTAAGATAGAAGCTAAAATAGAATATAACACACACGAGTTAAAGCTCCAGTGCAGTATAAGATCATTATCTGGTTTAATAAAAGGCAGCAGCAAACAGCAAAGTTTAAAGCTTTGATTTAAAAGAACTAAAAGTTGGAACAAAAAAAGAAATGCATAAATAAATAAATAATAAGACTGCACTCTTCCATTGTAGCTCTAGGGGTCGTCATCATATATGTTCAGTTCTTCATAAGCTCTGAGGAGAGACTTTGCATGTTGTGCTTTACATAAACATTCAAAAACATTGCGACAAAGTGCAAAAGAACATTAAGACATAATTAAAACAGTTATAAAAACATTAAATATTAGAAAATAAAAATAAGCTAAAAATAAAAGCTAGGATACAAATCTATAATATAACACATAAGAGTAAAAGCTCTAGTGCAGTATAAGATCTTTATCTGGTTTAATAAAAGGCAGCAGCAAACATGAAAGTTTTAAGCTTTGATTTAAAGAACTCAGAGTTGGAGTTGGTCCTGCAGGTTTCTGGAGCTTGTTCCAGATATTTTTGGTGCATAAAAACTGAACGCTGCTTCTGCATGTTTAGTTCTGACTCTGGGGACACTAAGCAGACCTGATCCAGATGACCTGAGAGGTCTGGATGATTCACAACATAGCAGAAGATCAGAAATGTATTTTGGCCCCTAAACCGTTTAGTGCTTTGTAAACCAGCAGGAGTATTTTGAAATCAAAAGAGAAAACTTTACCCCATACAGCACGCATTTAACTTTTTATTTTATTTTAAGACCCCTTGACGACAAAGATTTTAACTAACAATTTAATGCAAAGCTTTATTGAATTACTGGATATTACAGAATTTATTAACTTAATTGATTAATTCATTTACTCTGTTGCAGGCTATGGCCTTGGGTCCCACTCACAATTCTAGTTGACTGGAGTCAAGTTTTTCCACAAATACATCTTTATTATAGTAGGATATTGTATAAAACAACATTATAACACTGATACAAAAAAATATGGATGATTATTAAAAAAAACTTGCATTCACCATAAAATGATCTTGTAAAAGGATGCAGATGAAAACATTAAAAGTTGTTTTATATTTTAGCTACTTTATATACAGCCCTGTTTTCAGCTTTGAGATGATGCATTTTTCCAGCTGATCCAAGAGGATTTTTAAAATTATTTAGTTTAAGAAGTACGATAATTTGTTGAAAAATATAATATGAAAAGTAAAGCTGTCAGAAAAATGTAATGGTGTAAAAAGTACAATATTTGCCTCTGAGAAATACTCAAGTAAAGTACAAGTATCTCAATTTTTTGCAAACAAAAAACAAAAGATCAAACTGAGCCAAGTAAAAATGGATGCTGCTTTTGGAACACAACAAGCTCATAGCAACTACCATAAGTTTAGGCTTACATACAGTAAAAATATACAATAACATGTTTATCAAAGAATGCAGTAGGTATGTATCAGTCAAAACTTAGTTGAGTAGGTTTCTATGGTGTTGCCACATACAGTGTTGATCAATGTGAATCAGTGGCTTTCAAGTACCCAGTGCACCATGAGAAATAAACATTTCAGGGTGGTTGGCCATGTGAAAATTACTCCACATACCAAAAGAGGAAATGACAATGCAAGATATACATAAAAAAATGGTGTAGATAAACCAAAAGATGGTTTCTGTGGGGATTGTCAGTGTGCCCAATTTTTCTCACGTCTTGATGGCAGAGGAAGTTGGGTTGAGTTGGGTGTTGAGAAAATGCTGTACAAAATGAACTTGCAGTGTGAAAACATATTTCACCATGTAGATTCCATATTCAGTAAAATCTGTTCCATAAGTCCATTTACAGTCTATATTATCTCCACATATACACACACAGCATATATTGATAAAAGCTAGTTTAAAAGTTATTCTTATATTCAGCTACATTTATGAAAAACATTTGTGCAGTTGCAACATTTGTTTCTTCATGTCATGGACAGACTTAAACTTCAGTATTAAGAGGTGACATCTCTCTGCTCCGACTGGTGTCCACTGACTTTGTGTCGGTGTGAGAGCCAGAAACCTCTTCCCGGAAGGCAGTCTCCAATACAGTCAGGATGGATTTGCAGACTTTATCCTTGAAATCTTGTCCCATGAACACATACAGCAGTGGGTTCAGGACACTGTTGAAAAAAGCCAGGTTAATTGCTAAAGGACCACCAATAGTGATGACATGGTACAATGTTTTACTACGATTAGCAATCTCAATTAATTTTATGATGTTATACGGAGCCCAGCACAAGAAAAAGGTGGTGATGACTGCGGCGATGATCTTAAAGGGGCGACTTGACTGACTGGCCAGGGTGCGGTTTCTTCTGATACGATGGATTATCACAGCATAACAGGAGACGATGACAGTGAAGGGGACAACAAATCCCAGGAGGAAGCGGGTGATGGTCATGGCCTGATGGCGAAACTTTCGCAACTGATTCACAGACGGTGTTTTATAGTCGTCAGAGAATGCAAAGTTGTTGAAGCAGTTGATGATGTCGGCATTGTTGAATGACGGTCCAGTGTCCCTGAAGATGAAGTATGGAGTGCTGAGAATCAGAGCCAGTACCCAAACACCCAGACTCACACAGGACGCCTTGCGTAGACTCCGGTGGTTCTGGGCCCAGACGGGCCACACCACAGACACACATCTGTCCACACTGATCACCATCAGAATGTAGACACTGGCAAAGACGTTCAAGGAGTTTATAGTGATGGCAAGTTTGCACATGAACTTGCCAAAAGGCCAGTGGAAATTCAAAGCCATGTAGGTCACACTCAGAGGCAGGACGCTGTGAAGAGGAAGTCGGCCACAGCCAGGTTGAGGAACCAAACTGTGTTAACGGTTTTCTTCATCTTGAACCCGGCCACCCAGATGACCACTCCATTCCCGAGCACACCAAGGACAAAGGTCAGACAGTAAACAATGAGGGACATGGTGTGGAGAGACTTTCTCAGCTCTGCATACTTGTCAATATTTGTAGAGCCATTATTTCTAGATACATCTGTTGTATTGATGTGATAGGAAGAGGTATTGGTCTCCATCATTGTCTTGAGACCTGCAATGGCAATATGAAGAAACAATATGAACTTTTTTTCCTTTTATTTCCTTACATAGATGTCAACAACAGTCCCTAATGATATAATGATGTGATACGATTTGTAGATATGGCCTTAAATTGAACTGAGTTTTTTTTTTCTTTTTTATAAAAGTCTTTCTCCTCTTAGAAAAGAAATAAACTCTTCGAAATATGTCGGCCCGCTTTATTCAATCATTTGAATTAATGCCTTTGTTATTAAATTCCAGGTAAGAAGTTTGTCAGGGTAGCTATGGCCGATATCAGATGTCTTTATTCAAAGTCTAATTTTTTAATTAAAAAAACGATAACATATCACAGTACCTTTGTCAAAGTTGATCAGTCAGATGAGGATGTGTCCGCAGCGCCAGTGACCCTGCATGGTCTAACTGTGACTCCTTTTGAAGTCTCATGAAATGTGACGTCACAAGGCTGGACCACATGTAACACGCCTCCCACACGTTTAATGTTTGTCTTTTAATGCTTTTTAAATGTAGAAGGATTCTAAAGCCCTCAGATTCCCATAAAGAATACAAAGGACATAATCTCAGTGTCCTCAGTGTTAGCTGCCTTATTATCAACTTATCTGCAAAAGCTGCTCTCCTGAGTCTGCTACTGAATTTCTTGCTAAGACTTATGCCACATTATAGAGACTCTGTCCTTTGGGAAACTCCAAAAAGAAAGTAAGTGCTAAGTACCCAAACAATTAAAGGCATGAGTTGTGGGTTGTTGAGACAACTACCTGAGAGGGAGTAGAGCTACAACTACTCATGTCCACCAATGATCCTGCTGTATAATGTATATCTCTCCATGTGGGTTGAGCTCATGTTTGCTTGAGGTATAAACGAGGCTGCTTTGATCAACCCCTGCAAGCAGAAGAGATCTGAAGTAAGAATACATCTTTTCCTACCATTTATTTGAATTGATAGGGTCATTTCGCAGGTCTACATTAGATGCATGTTGCTTTCTGTCAGCATCCTGTTTCACAATCTTAATCAGATTTCCGTGAAATTCAGAAAAGCACATGAAGTGCAACTGTTAGCTTTAGGGTGTTGGAGAGGAGTCATTAGTTTAAAAATACTTTGCATACACTATTTGAAAAAAAGACTTCATAATCTGAGTATAAGGTTGACTGGACCTTAGAGCTTCTAGCTGATGTACACATTAAACACAAGGATCAAAGAGCCCTTTATTGAGTGAAGGGAATGGATGAATGGATGGAGTATGAATGAATTCTTTTTTTTCCGTACATTAAACAAAAATATCAATATCACAAAAGAAGGAAGGTCGAAGGCATAAACTGAACTACGGTGGCCTTCAGGTAATGTAAAAACCAGAAAGGCCCTCGCTAGAGCCAGTGTTGGTTTTGTCTATTCTGGGCTACCGGAGGAACATGGCAGAGCAACATGTCGGACTCTGTGAAGAGGACCCGCACCCTAGATATAAACATAGTTATGAATATTATATTCCATTTCTGCGAACACATCCCCATAAACCCTACACACTGTTCTTTAATGCAAACAGGCACTATTAAATGACCTGCGTCAGCCAGATTAACGTGAAATATACTTTAAAATGTAAAACAGTTCCCTCTGCTGGTCAATTAACATTATGAAAACAGTCCATAATGATAAATGGAAAGACCATCAATGACTGTTGATTAAATCATAATTCTGTGATTTTCAACTTGATAGTTTAGATAAATTAGTATGAGGTGTTATCAGATGAGTTGTGTGCGTGAGACATACATTATATCTACAGTATGTATCACAAGAAAAATTATGTGCAATATTTTAATAATGGAAAATAAGCATTGCATATAATATTTCAATCATTAAAAATAAAGATTGCATTATCATCATTTACAGATTCATTAAAGAGTATAAACAAGTTTCAAATAAAACTAAAATGAAATACATTAGAATCAAGCTCTGATAGACAGGTTCATACATATACAATATTCATAACCACATTCATACAAAGAAAAAGCAGGCCATTCCTTTCCTGAGGTTTTACTGTATGTTGTCTAAGCGTTAAGAAATAATGGAAAATCTCAGGAACATAATTAGCTCATAGTAACCATGTAGGTAGATCTGTTCTTTACATTTACAGGTGTAGAAATCATTTACATTTGCAGTATTTGTTTATTCATATCATGGATAACTTCATACCACAGTGTCACTAACCAGCTTATCTTTGCATCTGCTGATGACCGTAGACGTTTTGTTGGTGTGAGAGCAAGAAACCTCTTCCTGGAAGGCATTCTCCAAAACATTCAGGATGGATTTATGAACTCTGGCTTTGAAATCTTGTCCCATGAACACATACAGCAGTGGGTTCAAGCCACTGTTGAGAAAGGCCAGGCTCTCTGCTATAGGACCACCAATAAAGTAGACAAGGTGTAATGTTTGATTTTGATAAGTAGACCTGAAATTCACCATCGCAATTAAAGCCATGATGTGATACGGAGCCCAGCAAAGGAAAAAAGTGGTGATAACTGCAGCGATGATCTTAAAGGGGCGACTTGACTTGCTGGCCAGGGTGCGGTTTCTTCTGATATGATGGATTATCACAGCATAACAGGAGACAATGACAGTGAAGGGGACAACAAATCCCAGGAGGAAGTGGGTGATGGTCATGGCCTCCTGACGAAGCTGTATCACAGACAGTGTTTTATTATAAGAAAAAGCAAAGTTGGTGAAGCAGATGATGACGTCCTTACCAAAAGGCTCAGTGTCACTGAAGATGAAGTATGGAGTGCTGAGAATCAGAGCCAGTACCCAAACACCCAGACTCACACAGGACGCCTTGCGTACACTTCGATGGTTCTTGGCCCAGACGGGCCACACCACAGACACACATCTGTCCACACTGATCACCATCAGAATGTAGACACTGGCAAACATGTTCAGGAAGGTTATAGTGAAACGAAGTTTGCACATGAAGTTGCCAAAAGGCCAGTGGAGATTCCAAGCTGAGTAGGTCACAAAAAGGGCCAGAATTGCTGTGAAAAAGAAGTCGGCCACAGCCAGGTTGAGGAACCAAACTGTGTTAACGGTTCTTCATCTTGAACCCGGTCACCCAGATAACCACTCCATTCCCGAGCACACCAAGGACAAAGGCCAGACAGTAAACAATGAAGGATATGATGCGGACAGACTGTCTCAGCTCTGCATAATCGTCATACAAAGAGCCATTTGCATGAGATACATCTGTTGTATTGATGTGATAGAAAGGTGCAGTAGTATTTCTCATTTCATTGTTGTCTTGAGCCCTGCATTGACATCATGAAAAATAAATGAAAGATGTTTCTGAACTTTTCATGTCAGTCTCTTCTGCTAATTTAAAAAACTTCCTTTTTTTTGCACATATAAAACAGGAGCCAAAGTTGTCATCAAAAAGTCA
>CAKALG010017252.1:0-11740 GCA_916700815.1 Helicolenus hilgendorfi | reverse complement strand
TGTCATTTTAAGACCCTGCCATCCACCATTATACCGTCCATCTCTGTCCCCACACATACTCTATTCACTCCCTCTGAGCACCTGTCTAGCTCCTACTATTAGAGTAATGTTCTGGGTAATACGCTGCATTTCAGCGGGAGATGACAGCAGGAATTCTGATGTGTTTTTCATGCGTTCTCTAATATTGTTCGTTATTCACGTCCGAAAAGCACTTTGCGGCGAAGCTTTTCTCAATTAAAACACTAAACTAGACTTGGCTTTATTTAAAAGGGCAATTAGGCAGCAACCGCTGTGGCTGAATTTTAAATGTGACATCCTCTGATGCATTGAAGTCAATGGGAACACCGAGCAACTTCACCGATGCAGTACAAAGTCAGTTCTAACGCGCATTTGTGGCAAATGTTAATTGAATTGGCTATTAAGTTATGCACAAAGTCACCTCCAGCCAGGCTCCAGCTCATTTCCCAAAAATGTGGATTCCATTTTCTCTCTGAATATGCAACAAAGACAGCAGTTAGCAATTAACCTGATTCCATGATTTAAAGTGCGCTTTCAGAAACCAAAGAGGGACGTCGCTAATGCCATGGCCACAATCAGGATATTTTCTACTCATGTGTAGCACCAAATTACCGCCACATACTTGCAATGGTTGAGATTTCTAGCTCTCAAAAGCTACCGTCCTCCCTCCTCTTCACACAGTCAGATGCTAAATGATTGACAACAGAGCCACCAGAGAACAAGCAAAGTCACAATTGCTCTCGAGACAAAATATGCACGAATAAAAACAATATTATTCCGACATGATTTGTCTTTATATCTTACTGCACTTAACATTACATGGCATTCAAAGCCACTTACAACAAGGAACAAGTACACCATGTGCATCCCTTCCAAACAAAGAGTAATCTCTGTTCTAATTAGACTGGCTGTTGTGAAAATTTGACTTCTGCAAGACCTCAGTGGACAGTTGCCAGTGGGCAACCACCATGTCTGAAAAGTGAAGGCAATGCTGAAGTGCCGTAAACCTGCATTGTTTCTAATATCCAGCAGGTTGTAAAAAGAAGTCTGATTGTATAGAAGTCTATGAGGAAAAGACCCTAATTTTCACTTGATTTATTACATCAGTAAACATTGTAAACATGAGTTTATGGTCTCAATCGCTAGTTTCAAGTCTTCTTCAATACAGCATGATGTTCATTTAGCAAATTATGGTCCCATTTAGAGTCAAATAGAATAAACAACAACTTTAACCCTTTCACAGTGTGTTTTCAGTTCATGAAAGTTAATACTAACATCTTGGTCACCTAAAATTGTCTTATTCGGCGTTCGGTGTAGCTCCACCCTCTCGTGTCACTTTTGGTTGCAAAAAACCAAGATGGCGACAGACAAAATGCCAAACTGTGTTGTCTTTCTGTCAGAAAAAAAAGTTCACATTGTTCCTATCCGCAAACATGCACTACCACTCCAATTATTCAATATCATAATTACAGGCATAACTAAAGTATGATTGATGTGTGGTTAAGACTAAAGCCACAGGGTTATGGTGACCTCTGCACCCACCACATGTCCATATTTTTTTCCATTTAGTTCAATACAAACATCTGTGGCCAGTGTGTTTTCCACAAAATGTAATTACTTCTGCAAAGAAAGAAAGAAAGAAAAAAAAGCATTTGAACATAGTTTGTACAAGATTGAGTCACGGAGGAAGGGGCAGACACTTTGCTAAATGTCTTTGCTACTGGTTGCAGATAAAGGTCGACAGAAAACTAACAATCCTTTAATTCATTTATGGGACTGCGCCACGGTGCATTTACATTCTCGTCTTATCATTTTGGCCCCGAGCCACAAAATAAATTTTACTTGCTGACCGGTGCTGGATAATATATAAGTAAACAAATATAACAAAATATGAATAATAATTCTATGCGCCAAAGAAAAACTTTTGTGCACTGGGGACGGCGAGCGAAGACGAACACAAGAAGAAGAAATGCATTGACAGCCGTGCCCGACTAGCAAAGCCAAAATACAGAAGCACCTTGTAAATACATCAGGCTTGTAATTAATAACTTCACGCATATTTAACATGCTCTTTATTCATGAGCACCTGCTTCCAATGACCCGGGGGAGGAGGGGCACACAGGATCAACCTGCATTTTAAAACATTTGCAGTTGAGAGGCTAGACTTGGGAGCCAAAATATTTTGGAGTCATCTAAAACTGCTTGACATAATTAGTTTTGACAGTGCCATTACGTGGACATTTATCCCCCTCAGAAACACATCCCGCTGAATGATGCTCACTCTTTGTCAGTGGTCGGACACATTTTAATATGCTCAGTGTCCAAGTCGCATAAATATTGGAGAGCTTGGGCATGTAAAGTTCATCCACCTTAAATATCAGCCAAGTTACAGCTGAGCCTCGATTTTGATGAAGTAGGTGGAAGACAGAGAGAGAGAGAGTAATATATGGAGGATAGAACCTGACAAAATCTAGATCTATCCACTCTGATGTCGATCAACGAAAAGTTAACCCACTGACACACGTTGAATGACAGCCCTCTTATTTGCATAATTAAGCAGATATGCATAACGAAATGTAAAAAGTAAAGGGAAAAAAATGCATGAATAAATACATACATAAATAAATGTAATAATGAATAAATACATTTAAAACATATTTTTTTAGTTAATAAAAAAATGAAAGCAAAAGTAAATACATTTTTTGTTAATGAAACTAAATAAATGAATGGGAAAATTAAAAAGAAGAGTAGACAAATAGGGGGAATTAATGCATAGGTAAATAAATAAAGAGGGAAATTAAAACAGAAATATCAATTTATGTCACATTTTATCAATTAATAATTTTTATATTATTTTTGGTATATTTAATGTAATACTAATTTATTTATTGAGTAATTTATTAATCAAATTTAGGGCTGTCAATCGATTAAAATATTTAATCACAATTTATCGCATGATTGTCCATAGTTAATCTGTTCAAAATTAATCTAAAGGGAGATTTGTCAAGTATTTAATCCTCTTATCAACATGGGAGTGGAGAAATATGCTGCTTTATGCAAATGTATGTACTGTATATATTTATTATTGGAAATTAATCAACACAAAACAATGAAAAATATTGTCCAGAAACCCTCACAGGTACTGCATTTAGCATAAATAAATATGCTTAAATCATAACAAGGCAAACTCAAGCCCAACAGGCAACAACAGCTGTCAGTGTCACCAAAATTTAACATAAATTTGGAGCGTTATTTAGCCTCTTTCGCAACAAACTAGTATGACATGGTTCACACCAGGTTTTCTAGTTTCATATGATACCAGTATCTTCACTCGAGCTTTAAAACTGAGCCACTGCAAGCTAAAAAAAGCAAGTTGCGTTAATGCGTTAAAGAACTAAGTGGCGTTAAAACAAAGTTGTGTTAAAATGTTAACTTTGACAGCCCGGATTTAATTATTTATTTTTGAGTTTGGCAGCATCTGTCCTCCATAGTAATATGATGACCCTTCTTGAGCTTCATTTCTATTCAGGAGACGAGGAAGATTGCTTTGTGGATAAAGGTGCAGACCACAAGTTCAAATAAGACTTGTGACCTTTGTTACATGTAATTCCTCATCTCTATCTCCACCATCTTGTCTCTCCACTGTGCAAAAAAAAACAAAAAATATAAAACACGGACGGATCTCTTTGTCAAAAACTACACATTCCTGTGTATTTTGGTTCTAGCCGGACTAGTTTTCAGGATTTGATAGAGCTCACTCATTTCTCTTGACCTTTTGCCACCGGATAAATTGCTTCGCTCTCTTGTAACTGAAAAAAACCCAACTGCTCTCGACCAAAAATACCGGGCTCACTCACTAGAAATATCTGCTGTTAAGAGCATAAATTGAATGTTTTATCCATGTTAAAAACCGTCTGACACCAAAGACCCAAACAACAATGAAATAAAAATTGACATTGGTAAAAAAAAAAAAAAGGAAAAAAAAGGAGTAGTTTAAGTGTCCCATTGTGCAGCTTTGAAGTGCAGTTGACAGAGAGGCCTCTGATTGCATTTGCATGTGAGTTTTTCCAAATTTGAACTGCGTATTGCGATCCCAGAGGGAAAAATCTGAAAATGATTATTTTAATGTGAAGTATAGGAAGTCAAGATATTGTTGATACTTGACTGACTGGGACTTGATTAAAAGAATCATTTGACATTCTGGGGAATAAACACTCATTCGCTTCATTACCATTAGTTAGATGAAAAGATCTGATGTCTGTGCATTCAATATTCAATATGAAGCTGGAGCTAGCAGCTGATTAGCTTAGCACAAAGACTGGAAACAGAGGGAAACGCTGGCTTGGCTTTGTCTGAAAATAACAAGTACTGCTGGTTCGCATTAACTATGTCCCAATACCATACTCCATACTAATTCTAAACAGGCTTTGAGTATGTATTGTATTCACATCATAGACTGTGTATATAAGAAGTAGAAGTATCACCGTGACGTCACCCATTGGTTTGTGGATTGACATTTTGAAGCCTCGAATTCTGCATTTTGTCCATCACCAGAAGTGACACAAGAGGTTGGAGCTAAGTACAACCGAACGCTGAATAAGACATTTTTAGGCAACCAAAATATTAATATTAACTTTCATGAGCTGAAAACTGTGAGAGGTTAAAGTTGTGAGACGAAAAGACGGACATCGCCGTTGTAGCGACCTGTCAATCACAAGGTAGCCCCGCCCTAAGGCATCCCCTGCTTTATGGTCTATTTGACTCTAAATGGAACCATAATTTACTAAATGAACATCACACTGTATTGAAGAAGACTTGAAACTAGCGATTGAGACCATAAACTCATGTTTACAATGTTTACTGAGGTAATAAATCAAGTGAGAAGTAGGCTCATTTTCTCATAGACTTCTATACAATCAGACTTCTTTTTGCAACCAGAGGAGTCGCCCCCTGCTGGCTGTTAGAAAGAATGCAAGTGGCTTCACTTTTTAGACCCGGAGGTCACCCACTGGTTCAACGTGAAAAAGCAGTAAAATTGTCCCACAATGCAATGCACAATTGAAATGGAGGAGCTGCTCATTCGTTCATGATTAAAACAACTTTTAAAAAAATGGTAAAGTACAAATTTGTTATATACACTGCAAGAAGAGTGAACTATGAAAATAAGTATATACATGCTGTATACTACTAATATGTACTAGAGAATTGAAACAAAGCTAATAGACCTTTTTTCATTTTGTTACTGATAAAAATAATAACAACCTCTACACATAAATGGAATGATTGCTTTAATTACGCCTGTTGTTTCCCTGCTATGACATGTCAGAGCGTCTGATATGAAAAAAGGTCTATTAGAATACAATAAACACAAATGAATGCTGGAGGGAACTCTTTTAATTGAGTTATTACCATTTATTGTGTTGTTGCACTTCAAAAAAAAACCACCCCTTTGTGAATTCTATAGCCTCCGCTGCTTTAAACCTTTACAGACGACAATGAATATTCGCCAATCAAACCGAAACGCCCTAAAAGCCTATTTTAGTGTAATTCAGTGATGATCAGTGGCATATTCTTCCAAAGAGATAACTGCATTGGGGGCTATTTGGTCACAGATGGAAAAACTCTGAACACTTGTAGTATACGCAGTACATCTAAGTGATCATTTGGGGATGAAATAACGGGCGTAATTGGCCCACGGCACTGGTTCCTCTGTGAAAGGAGCCTACTATTGTAAGACACTATTAAACTTAAAGGAAATAAGACTGTAAAGGTCGTCTCCACTACTGTGAAGTGTAGTTTTGTCCTTGCTGTTCTTATCAGCGTCCTTGGTACCTGCGCAGGTCTTTTTGGATTTATAATTCCGGCTACACGGCATCAAAACGCTCTCTTTCAGCTCTGTTTGCCCGAGCTGCGGCGACAGATGTTTGAATGTCAGTACAGATGTCTGCGAGAGGAATTTAGCTGTGTAAGACTATTCAAGTCATGTACAAACACTCACTCGCTGTGTTCACTCACTCTCAGTCGCTTCTGTAACTCCTTAGGACTCAGTAGTGCTTGCTTTTCTATCCTCAAAATTACCGGTAATTACACTCACCTGGCATCCCAGGTGTAAATCAGCCCCGTATTAGGAGGCTGAAGAGGAATTAAAAACCAGCAATGTAAAGCTCACGTTCTACCGAGAGGGAATTAGTCATTCCACAGGAACACTATCCATCTGTGGTGTCCAGGGGCTCCACAGAAGGAGCTATTTTGGGATGAAGTGTTGTAACTTTTTTCTTTTTTTAGGTACACTCAATTTCCTTCACCTTGCCTCATCTGTTTTCTACGTTTTTCTCAGCTCTTTAAGAACACACTTGAGCTCAGGTGCTGCCTCTGTCAAAGTCCACATTTCACGACTGCAAACTGTAAAAAAATAACAGGGTTGACAAAACTGTTTCACTCCTCCATATCAGATGTTTTCAAAGGAGCCATGAGTATCCTCTCATCCACTGCATACCAGCCAATTATTTAACAGTGCGTTCAACAGTTCGTATCAACTTGTAAAGTCCAGAGATACTGCGTGACTATGTCTTATTTACGAGCTAATTGAGATGAGAGCCACAAACACAAGTCATCCAAATTAAACAACACAATATGTTGTTAGTAATTGTCCTCCATGACACGTATAACCATTATCTGACCTTACACCTCTATCGGCAGGACATCATTCGTCAGTGCCTTCCAAAACTTACATATAACCATTGCCAAAATGAATTTAACTACACAATTATTGTGGCCAAAATTATTAACGATAAATATATTATCTATTGGAACACGTTTACATGCTTTAATGTTCAAAAAAACGCGTCATTCACAAACACTGCAACCGAAAAATAAACTGGGACACATCGAATGTTTACGTTTAAAACTGTGAAATGTTGTACAGTTGTGACATCACAAAGTTACAGTTGAAGGCACAGTTTCTGAATACGAGCTGTGTGTATTTCTCCATGGATTCATCGCTTTCACAGTATTTATAGAGCACTTAAACCTCCTTTATAGTGAAAAAAGAGATGAAAATATATATATTTTTTACAATATTGGACTTTAAATAAAATAAATTTATTTGGCAATAAAATCTCCTGCGACCCACGTGTTGGTCCCAACCCAGTGTTTGGGAATGACTGATTTACACAATATTATTATGTGTATTATTAGCATGATGTCAATATTTAATATTTAGGCCTAGCATAAACTCCAGTTTACAGCGTGGATATGTTGTTTATCATAACATTAATACAGAAATGCATCACGAGCAAATGAAATGCTGAACTATTCTTACATTCTCCTCTAGTAACAGATGTATTGGGAATATAAACTACAGCTGATTTTGGATACGGCGAATGGAGAACTGTTTATAGCGTATGCAGAGAGGCAAACAGGGAGGTCTGTCTTTGTAGCTGCTAGCTCTCTGATCTTGTTGCTGCAGTGAAGGCAACCTTAAAAAAAATATATAAAACATCCAAGGCACCGGGGAGCAGTGATGCATTGATTCTTTCGTCTTTGTCATAATAATAGAAGACTACTTCAATGTGCCTCGGACCTCTTTAAAGGGTTGTTTCTTCTAACAGTGCCAAGATCAGTAAGCTACAGTGCTCACTACTAAACACTCCTCAGTGTACATTCAATTCTGGGTTGCTGGTTTTGTCAAGGACTTCTTAGTGGACTCTAAAGTAGCAATCTAACAGCAACATAAAATTACATTTAGTTAACCTCAATAACAAAAAAAGATATTTTGGGTCCAACGCTATTATATTAAAATGACGTTACCAAAAGAAAGATCATATTAAGTATCTACATTTGCTTGGCGAATCGTTATAACTTGATTTATGTTGACAAAACTGACAAGTTATATTCATTAAAGTTGATTTAATAAAAAAAAAAAAAGACTGACTCGTTTAATTAAAAAAATACACTGAATCACTTCATTCAAATTGAGGATTTTGTAATTATTTTTTTAGCTTTTCTTCGATATAAGTAGGGGGGCTTCAAGGAAAATAGGTTGTGAACCACTGCTTTATAGCATAATGTGAAATAGCTTCTAGTTCTACTACTTAACAATGACGCTTGAGAAAGGACGGCTCAATTTGCAGTGACTTACCGTGGTAATTCTGACATTATCATAACATTTCTATGATGTTGCTGCTTTTTTTTTTTACTCCAAGCAAAAGCTATGAAAGCTCATTTCTGGTGATGGCTTTGACAAAAACTCTGTGGTATTATCCCCCATTTCATTATCATTTTTTTTCTGTAATTAGAGGCAAAAAAAAAAAAAAGATAGAGCGAGGCAGAGTTTCTCTCCGTCTCAACTAAAACTCCAAGATGTAGGCCAGTATATGTGGGCTCAACCCAACTAATGTAATCTCCAATTTACAGATTACAAATTAACACTATATCTATGTGAGTGGGTTGGCCACATTTACATATATCAGCAATATTACTATGTTCAACTCAAATAATCATATTAATCCAGTACAAACAAAACCAAATACTATACATATACTATATTCGTGTTCAAAAAGTGTACAGATGCCACTATAGATGAACTTCTATGCATAATAAAGTACTATTACAGATAAGTCTTTATATCTGACAGATAAATTACACAGTTGGAAGTCTGTCAGCCAACAGCTTCTCACCCTATCAGCCTCCCATTCATTATTTCCAACCCTAAATAGCATTTAAAATGTATTTAATATTCACTCTACAGAGTGCCATGGCAACAGCTGTTTCTACAGCGGTATTAATGTTGCTTCTCTATTGAAGTCACAAGCCTGACTGATGGCAGGCGGTGACACTGGATGGTGGGAAACGGTGCAACAAGGGCTCCACCTAGTGGTGTAAAATGGTAACTGGAGCAGCAGAGTACACACGCAGGCAGAGTGGACAAATGATCAATGCATTGATTGATTAGTCCGATTATCTGCTACAATGGGACATGTTTAAGAAGCAGCAGTCTGCAATCGAGGTGCTTTACAAACGCAGTCTACAAATCAGACTTCCCAGCCTACTAATCGACATCCACAGCTTACAAATCTATTTCAGACAACTACAAAACTATAAAGTGAGCATACACATTTGTTTGATGCATTATCTCCTTAAAAAGTAGGATTAAAACATATAAACAGTACAAATAAAAAGATTTTGACTTCCTGTTTGAGGCCACAACAGATGAACAAGTGTTTCAATAGCACAAAGTAACGACTTTATTGAAATTAGGGGTCTATTTTATCAAAAGATTTCAAGTTTTCAGGACAAACAGCGACAGTGCAATCAGTGACAGACGATTCTCTATAAACAAGACATACATATAAAACATAGTCGAAGACAGCAAAGGCCGCAGTTTCAAGTATTAAGACATATACACACGCCCTTATAAAGCTACAAGGAAGGCCATATAACATGTCATTGGTCAATGCAAAAGTTCTATACAAAATGATACAAATATTTAATTCTTATCGCTGCCAGCACCAAGTGAACGCAACATTTCTCAGAATGAATGCTCCTCTAAAAAGAAAACAGGTTAACATATGAACATAAATACATTACGAGGTGTGCCTTTGCAACAAATGTCACACTTCTCACAATACTTTCCAGTTGATATAAAAATTGCAGTGTGAATAAATAAGATACATTTTCAACCATTCAAAAGGAGGTTTGTCGTTACCTTTTGAACCCTGCATTGTCTGGGGGCACATTTTCATTTGCTACCCCGCCCTTTGGAAGAATACTGTTGTGGTTTTTCCCAAACAAACACCAGCATGTACATTTTTTTTTTTTTTTGGCCCACGTATAAATTATTTCTATAAAGCACACTTTTCACTTGGGTGTAGCCGGGTAGCGTTTTCTCGTGTTATTTGGTGTCCATGGAGGAGTCGTCAGCACATCCCATTATCCTCCGCAACTCCTGAATGCAGGGCGCAATTGACTGGCTGTGCAACTGAGCCATGTTCAACCTAGAGACAGAGAAACACAAGACTCATCCGTTAAGACAGGTTTCACATAGATACCTTCTCAATTGACCCTTCGCTAAGTCACCGCCCCTTGAACGCAGACCGGCCAATCGCAGCGTAGCATCGGTCAACTCTGACCAGGGTCCGACAACTATACGGCTGTGCAATCGTTTCAGATTTTCTTAATTTTCAGGCTGGTGTTGTTGATTGCAAGCTAACGTTGTTCCTGGGGTATGTGTAATAGTGGTGCTCGTTACCCGGATATACTGTACATTTCGACATCAAAGCCGCGTTAGCACATCATTAACTGATGTTACTGAGGGTATACTGAATGTATACACATGCTGCATCTGTTTTTGCACCTGAATCAGTTTTGTCATCCGGATATCCTTCAACAGTGTGGGCTCTATAGTAGTTTGACGGAGTAGCAGCGGGGGGCGGGCCTTAGCAAGGGTCAATTAAATGCACCATTTACTAAACCACTGGGCACCAGTAAGACAATTATGGATATGAATCTATGAATATGATAACATCTTGGCTTCATAG
Source organism: Helicolenus hilgendorfi (assembly GCA_916700815.1). Lineage (NCBI taxonomy): Eukaryota > Metazoa > Chordata > Actinopteri > Perciformes > Sebastidae > Helicolenus > Helicolenus hilgendorfi. The sequence continues at coordinate 1,184 of CAKALG010017252.1, read as the reverse complement.
TTCATTAAGAGGCTAGGCAAATTCGTAGCTAGCAAGTTTTACTTCACCAGCTACCTCAGAATGTAAGCAACCATCATTTTGATATTTAACTCTGAATCATACTTTAGCTGCTAGAATACTTAAAATGACTTATAAGCATAATACACATACAACATCTTCTACACTGTATAAAGAAAATAAGAGTTTTTAGCAGCTAAGTTCCTCAGAGGTTGGTACGCTAAAAAGGTGTGAACTTACATTCAACAGATGGCGAGACAGGACTCCAGTAGGACGCCCATGTTGCCTCGCTTCAGATGGATATATAAGTCGGAAATCTTTGCCAACACGCCGGCCGAGAGAACGCGGTAAGATGATAGAATATCAAGTATGTCACAGTTTAACCTGTGAATTTGGGAGGTACCACGTAGACCACATTGTGGTCATAATAATGCATAATCATTTACATACAGAAAGGTTTGCTGTAGCCTTGAAGTTGACCTTTGTTGTGCAGTGTGCAGTACACTTCTTATTAGTGCCACAAAATAAAAGGAAACTTAGGCAACGTTAAGCACCACTTAGCATCTGGTTCACTCTGACCTTCCAGATGCGTGCATGAAAAACACTGAAGTGTGAGCAAAAAAAGGTTGAGTTTTATGTGGTTAAGCAACCAAACCGAGCTGTTCACATGATAATTCCCCTGTTGAGTACAAATCTGGTACAAAGGATACAGTGGATACAGTGATTGTGTGTCAATATGGACAGGGGCTTCACCCTCTTAGTCAAGTAGTCTTATTTCCAAGAAACTTATGAGCACATCTCTGGTAAACAACATTCAAAGTGGTGCTTTTGTGTGATTCTTTGTGGAGAAACTCAGTTTCACAGATCTGTCCGTTAAATCAACTAATCAGTCAACAAGATCGTATGAGTGTTAAGCCAGGTTTATGCTCCAGTAGTGTCCCTGGTGCAAGGGTGCACGAGCCAAAAGTGACATCATCACGTACTGTGCATAAAGCACGAAAGCTCTGCAAGCTGTCACAGCGCTTGGTCGTGCAACCTCTGAACTGAACTTAAGATCTGTATGTGGGCTGTTCACAGGCCTTAAAAACTAACCTTCTGAGGAGCTCGCGTCCTCTGTTGGGTTCAGGGTGGTAGTGCTGGAGAGCGGTGATGCTGTGAGCTGCCAAGATGCCGTAACACTGTTCTCG
>CAKALG010017249.1:0-13356 GCA_916700815.1 Helicolenus hilgendorfi | reverse complement strand
ATTTTGCAATATTAGCAATGTGTGTATTTTCACATCATACAATATAGGTACATTTTACCACAGTATAGTGTAGTAAAAAGTATGTCTCTCTCTTTGTTTGTGTGTGTGTGTGTGTGTGTGTGTGTGTGTGTGTGTGTGTGTGTGTGTGTGTGTGTGTGTCTGTAGTCAGTGTGTCCACCATTTTGATCCAGACTGAAATATCTGAACAACTATTGGATGAATTACAATGAAATTTTGTACCGCCATTGATGCCTCCCAGAGGATGGAGCCTACTGACTTTGGTGATTCCCTGACATTTTCTCCAGCACCACAATGAGGTTGACATTTTTGTTTTTCAGTGAAATGCCTCAACAGGTGCTGGATGGATTAACATGACATTTTGTACACATTCCTGCACCGCTCAGGGTGAACTGATGACGTTTTTCTCTAGGGCCGTCGTCAGGTCAAATGATTTCAGTTTATCCAATAATTTGGTTTGTTACCTACGAAACTAATGACATTCCCATCAGTCCCGGTTGTACTTTGTGTTTATTGCTAATTAGCAAATGTTAGCATGCTGGAACGCTAAAATAAGACTGTAAACATGGTAAACATTATACCCCGCAGCGAAAGCTCGACCAGAGAGGCCAGACATACAGCTATCCAACGTTAAAGATCAAAGTAAGCGCTCTACATACATTGAGTGTCATCTTTTCTTGTAAAATGTCCAGTGTAATCTGTAACACCGGTTTAATTCAATTCAATTCAATTTATTTTTATATAGTGTCAAATTCTATTCATATAGAGCAGGTCTAGACCGTACTATATACCGGTGTTGTCACAAGTTTATTAAGCGGTGGGAAAATTCCCTCACTGTGACATCCTTAAGACATAATCGAATAAAAGCATCAGTCTTTGACATTTACTGATTTCATGTTTTTTTAGGATTCATTTGTTTGATTGTCTGCTGTCCTTTCTGTCCCATCGTCCTTCCCAATCTCATCCATTTCATTGAACAATGAAAGTCAACACATTAATCACAATGAGATGTGTTTAAGACAGCCGTGATGTTAATATTTGAGCACGGGAATATGAAAGCAGTACTTACTCCTTGAATCTGGTGGCGATGGATGCAGCAGATGAGAGAAAGAGAAAGAGAGAGAAAGAGAGTGGTTATTAGAACCATAAATCACACAGTACCTCTTGTTAGCCAGGTTTACTTATTGTAATTTACAACTCAGTTGGACAATTGATCTTCATTATAGTCATTTAGCAACAGAGACTACTGATTATTACGCTGATGATTACTACTCTGTTTTTCTTTATTCAAATCTCCTCTCCTCCTCAGTCTGTTGTTATTTGTCTCTTTTTCCCAGCAGGATGAGAAGCACTCTCCAATATGCAGTGATCCAGTTTATGTGTGTGTGTGTGTGTGTGTGTGCTTGTTTATGTCTGTTTGGGAGACGGTTAAAATTAATAGCCTTTCACGGTGGTTAGCTAAACAAACTATTAGAATTGGCACAGTGGGACAGGCTGCCATGCTGAATCATCTGGGGAGGTGAGTGGCCCAGGTGATAAAATGATGAATAGCGCCAGAGGACGTCCTGTGGGAGCGACTGTCAGCTTTGTCTATTTTTCTGACTGTCTCTTAAAATAAATTCATACGTTTTGTAAATGACTTGTTATCTTTGTTAGCATTCCTATTTAAAGTCCAATCCTCCTTTTTTTTTTTAGACCGACATGTTTTGAAGACCTAAATTCATACATAGTAATTTAGAAGCGCCAAAATGACCCAGAAATATGTTGGAATGCAATAGATTTAATAGCTGCCTATGGGGTTCACACTATGATCCACCTAACAAGGCATGCAGGAGAAGTGAACATGGACATGGAGCGTAAAAAACAAAAAAGGAGAAGGTTGGGTATTGATGGGCGGCTGATATTTGGTAAAGTCTGACACATTTGTTAGTCTGTCTCTCAATACATCTCAACCTCCCTAACCTTTCAGTGGCAAGAAGCTGAAAGCTCATTCCTTGTGAGGACAGGAAATCTTTACAAAGTCATATCCTGAAACAGTTGGACGCTGTTGTTTTTAGTAAATGTTACTCAAACAGGAGTAACTACTGCATTTGTTGGACACTATTTTCAACTGCGGATCAACACACATTTGGTAAACGAGTGAGTATTTATGACACCGCAAAGAATGTATATGTGGGATTGATTTAAAATGCACTACAGTGTCCGTGTTCATTCATCAGTGCAAAGGTGTGGCTAAAGTATGGGTTTTTACTAGTTTTTGGACAACAATGAACGTCTATGGCGCAGACGAAAGATAGTTTGCGTCCGAAATTCCATACGAACATGCTATTTAGTACGCTAAAAGAGTATGTGAGATATTTTAGTATGTCCGAAACCTTAGTATAAAACCAATAGTGTGTGAATTGCATACACTGCACACTGGACACTGGACACTACAGCGGCATAAATATCCCTCAATGCGATGCAGTAGGGACGACAACGCTCATAACGGACGTTGACGGACAGCTCTGTAACATCAATAATGCTTCAATTTAACCGTAAGTATAAGATTTCACTTTGATAGGCGTCATATATATTTTAAATTAATTTAGACTTTGATTCTCACAAACTGTCAATTTGGTCACCTGAGGTTGGCACGGGCTACCATGGTTACACATCTCCAACTGGCAAGGAGGCTCTGAGGAAGTGACGATGTAAATTACTGCTCAGTGCGTTCGAAAAGATGCATACTACTGTTTATTCACACAAAAGTATGTGGAACGATAGTACACAAATCGGGTATGTACTGCATAGTGTGCGATTTTGAACGAAGCTCTAGACCTTTTCATTGCCATTCTGTTGCTGGTGCAACAGCTTTGGTTTACTTCCTGTCAGCTTCTGCATTAACAGAAAATACAGCGCCCTATTTTGAATTTAATGTTGTCAAGTTTGAAAAGTTTTATATCAGACTTTGGGTACACAAACAATAATTGTTAGTGGGATCAGCTCACTGTTGGTTTTGGTCTTTTCATGAGAAGTATTGAATATTGCATAACACAAGCCAATCAGAGGAACAGTAAGCTCCTACAGCCTCATTCAGTCCACGTTGTCCCAGGTTAAAGTGCCACTTTTATTCCAAAACTGTAAAAAATACTACACATAATTCATACTTACTGTTTGTAGGTGAAGATGATGATCAGTATGGCGGGGACACAGCAGATAATGATAATAACTGCCAGAGCCAACAGCGCCCCCTCTGTGATGCCTACAATATTCGCAGCTTTCTTCACGCTGGTCACCACTTCAGGGGTTCGGATCTCCAGGATGCGTCCGCCGGGAGGGAGGAAGGGCTGGAACTCTTTATTGATGTCCAAGAGTTTACCATCAAGAAACCTTGGTGTGAGAAACACAATGATGTAACTGACGCCATGTATATTTGGCAAAAAAAAACATTAACCTTTAATAACTCAGTGCAAGTGATGCCAACATCAAACGAGTGAACTCTCTGCCAGCTAGATGCCAAACAGTTATCCATGCAGTAAATTCTTCACTAAGTGAATGAAGTTTCACGCTACAATCACCCAAACACACGCCCACTCACTTGTGTGAATATACTGTACTTGCAAAATCTGTTTCAAGTAGATTTCTATTTGGTTGTATTTCTTTACTCCTTGCCATTAAAATAGCTCCCACTCAAAGTGAAGACTGACAAAACTTAGCGAGAACTTTTTTTTCTTGATTGGCTAAGCTGTTTTCAACAAAAATACAGGGAAACTAAATGGCAGCACTCCAAGAAATTAATTGAGGCCAGTTAAATTAGGAAATACTTAATTGCGATGTAATTTAGGTCCTGTCACGTTTTATGATATACAGATTTTGGAGAGCTGCCAATTCATGGATCTGTTGGCAAAGTTCTTACTTGTAGAGCTCCTGTCTAGCTACAGCTCTATTCGTCAGCGGGTCGATGGCATAAATCATGAGGTCTGACTTGGTGTAGTCTTCCTGCTCCATTCCATCGCCATGGCGATTGGGCCCGATGGTTTCCACGACAACTTTTGCTCCCGGGATCTGCTCCTGGACGTGGCGTTCCAAAATTCTGAGGATTAAAGAATAATGCATTTTGATTGATGGGATCACACTCATCATACCGTCATGGCCGAGAGACACACACAATAACGTAAATATGCAAAAATACACCTCTGTGGACACACACACACACACACAAAAGAGACAAACACAACAACACACATGTTTTTTCATCTTGTCAGCTAGGCAGACTTGTGCTGTGAAATATTGATTTCGGTCCACCTGCTCACAGGAGGAACTGTCCTACAGGTGTGTGCATGTGTGTGTGAGAGAGAGAGAGAGTGAGGTAGAAAGACAAAAGGGTAAGTGTTTTAAAACATCATTATCAAGTTATGTGTTCGTGAGGCACAAGAAAGCAGCAACCTGACTGAGCTGTGTACATGGCAGAACTATCATATCATGTAATGAATAATGCAGTTTGTGTTTCGTATTAACACGCTGCCTTTCTTCAAATGAATAAAAATACATTTGGCAGACTGTGGAGCGAGATACTATTACTCGATTCAGGCAAATTCCTGAAAGCTGCATTGGAGCAAAGTCAGAGTATCTCCCATTTAAGCCGCCACTGCGGTGTTGATAAGGTCATTTTTTTCAGGGCTCGAGCCCCAAATGTTCTGAGCGTAGCAACAAGGAATATCTAAAATGGTGTGTGTTGGCTTCAAGAGACAGAGAACGGGGGAGGACTACAAAGGAGACTGGTGGGAAATTTAAAAAATCACCATTGTGGAGATTTATCATAATAAACATTCCTACAAAAATATGTCCTCATATTCACACATAAGGATCTGGATGACTTTAAACCTCAATACCGACAAAAAAACGTGTACAATATGAAGATAAACTACATCTGTAACCACAGCTTGGTCTGTTTTTTTTCTTGCATTAACAGGGTGCATTGTGGTCTAGTTGTGGTGCCTGCTACAGTCCCAGTGCGGGTTCTAGTTCAACAAAGCACTCGGAGCTTCATTCTTACTAGGACACTTCATTATGGTAAAAACACTATTTTTAAACACAAGACACAAGTTTTTGTGCTCTTTATCAAGTCTTGTTGATTTCCCCATGGTAGCAATTACAGCTTCACTCCTTCCTATGGAGACACACCATAACTGAATCAATATAGAGGAGCCACTGAATTTTAATACACCCACTCTAATACAAAACTGTGACTTTTGAACTATTACTGACTTTTCAGACTTGCAGTGGCAGCGTATATATGGCCAGCAAGATGTATTTTTCAACTATGCATATCACTATTCTATGAAGTTACTTGTTCAGATGTATTATAATATATGAAGAGACTTTTTTTCTTCCAAGATGAGTGGGCAACTGTCCATCAAAGTCTAAAGCTTTATGTAAGCAGTGGTTCAACAGAGAAGCTGTCCATCAACATCTATTTGCAGAGTTGACAGCACTTGTTGATCTGAAATGTTCTCAACATTTCTAAGTTTGATTCTCATCACTCAGTGCTCACACGGTACAGCCAGCTTTGTTGCTATGGATGATTTCCTAGTATATTATATAAAAAACAGTATAATGTACATTACTTGAGCAGCTTTTCTTTGTTTTTCTCCACGTAAGTTGGGGGGACATTTGACACGACCACCTGCATATCCAGCTGGTTCACGACTGACACCTACACAACAGAAGACAAAGGAGAAATATAAATAAATCATAAACCTTATTTCTATAGAACTTTTCTTAATGTTACAAAGTGCTTCACGACAAGAAACGGATACGATAAAACAATAATACAATACAAATAAAATACAATATAGATAAATAAATTGCAATGAAATAAAATTCACACATACACATTGAGCTGAAAACAGCATGTTCAGCCGTAAGCGTCTTTTGATCATTAAAGCATGTAAACATGTTCTAGTAGAAACCCAAAATACAAGTATGAACCTGAAAATAAGCATAATACATTTTTTAATTTTGGATTGGATCAGAATCACGGGGCGGATATACAAATTATTTTTTCACTTTCGTTAACATTGCGAGATGATAGATGGTCTGCGCTCTCTGAGTGCCCTTGATTATAAAAATGTATATTAAATGATATAAAATTGATAAAATTGATTCATAAGTCATTATAAACCTGCCATCAATGAGAAAAATATAAATATACACACCACTATATCCGCCTTGCTGCTGTGTCCTTGACCGTAGTTGTCCGTAGCGACCACCTCAAACTTAAAATACGACCGCCTCATGTTGCGGTACATGATCGCCGTCTTCACCACGCCGCTGTATGGTTCGATGATGAAGCCGTCTTTTCTATCTTTGGTGTCTTTACCAGCCGGAGGGGGAATGATCAGCCGGTACATCATAGAGCTGTAGTTACCAGTGTCTTTGTCCAGGGCCTGTAACACGAGATAAATAAGAATCACTACACAGTGTCATTATTCTAATCATCATCACAACACCAACACGATATCATTATCATCACAATCACTGTTATAATGATCATCATCATCATCGACAAAAACACTGTGATCGAGTCATTGTTGTCATTATCAGAATAATCAATTCTATTCTATGTTGTGGGATGATTATCATAACGACCGGGAGCCCTCCGCCTCTTCATCGTTTGATTCCAGGTGTTTGAGCAGCTGATCAATATGCAGCGCTGCCATGTTTATTGATTAGTCTTGTGTTTGTCACTCACTAAAAGGCCATCTATTATCGTTGCTTTTTCTAGATTTGTTTTCTCATGTGTGGGGAAACATGCTGTTTGTTGGTGTTGTTTGATGCAGTACTCTGAATCAGCAGTAGGGGGGTGAAGTGGTGCCTTTGAGCTGTATGCAGGTCTATTCATACGTTCTGTCATTCTGGCTAACTATCAAGTCTCGCCTTCATTCACACTCACACACTCACACACACACACACACGTGCGAACCTCACATTCACGTCCAGACACACACACACACACACACACACACACACACACTAAGACAGACATTGATTTATTGCCGGGTCTTTTACAAGAAGAGCCGGGAGTATAGACTACAGATTCAGCTCTGAGTCACCCGGCACATCAAAGGTAACGCTATGATAGCAAGAAACAACATTTTTATTCCCTTATGGCCAGGGAATAAGGACACGGAAGCAGGAGAAATGAAGGAAATAAGGAGGCATACTTATAGAAAGATGTGGGAATAAGGGAGGACTGAGGGAAGAATAGATGTATAGATCTATTTTTTGTGTTCTTACTTGCAGAGGTGGGTGAACGGCACAGTTAGGATAACTTTTCAGCAATACATCAGTAATATCAACCACCTCTTTAAACTGCGATAGCACAGTTGTGGAGTAAAGACCTGATTATTTTCTATTGCACCTAGAAAGACTATAGCTGTGTCTAAAATCCACATGCATACAAATTAGGGAAAAAATAACAAAATTAATATTTCTCGATGGTGATGAAACAGCTCCAGGAAATAAATCAGTTTACTATATAGATAGTATAAGTAGGATGTGGTATGGAATTGAGACATCGTTTTTTACTTTTTCAACTATCCTCCCCATGATGTGACAATATCCTCAAAAATAAATACATTGACAAAGTACTTACACAAAGTTAGCAAGTGCTGTAAACATTTTGGTGCTTTTAAAGCCTTTCCCATCTTCTATTTTGCCCATTTTTTTAAGACATAGCTTCTATTTCAGTTTCAGCAACTTATACAATCATAGGCGTATGAATGCCACGATAATGCACAAGGCATTTAGCGCTCAATAAGTAATGCCTTTCTTGCTTTCAGCGTGTCATTTGTACGCCACATAGTCTGTACTGACTGCAATGTAATATGCTACGCTCAAAGCATGTGACGTAGAATAAAAAGACTGCTTATGGTGGGAGGGTGGGGAGGTGGACACGGATCCAACAACACAGGACTTTCAACCAGGAGACTGGTGGTCAAGACCGTCGTTATGTTTTGTGAGTTATGTTAGTGACGTTTGGGACGTGTTTTCCATACTTATGCTACGTTGTTTCCATACGTGTTTTACTTAGTTTACGTACTTATTTTCCATACTTATGCTACGTTGTTTCCATACGTGTTTTACTTAGTTTACGTACTTATTTTACGTTACCTTAGGTTTGTTGCGTAGTGTTCAAATGACACAGGAAAAGCATAAATGCGTCCGCATGACACGTGAATGTTGTTGTAATGTTGTGCTATATATATACGCCTTCCTGTGAGACCTGGTTGTATATTCACATATAATCACAAGTTTTTCTGTTCTTTTTCAGCTGTATCTATATAGTTTATAGATAATTTCACAAAATCCTTTATAAATCCAATATTGGTTGTGACTCACTCAAGTCCATTCACCCATTTGAGTTTCTCTTAAGGGGTCATCTAGAAAACGCACGGTCTTCATGGGCCTCACACATAAACCTTTTTTTTCCGAAGTTGAGCCAGTGTGTACATGAGAAATCCTAGATCCATATTGTTGAAGGTTTTAACTGTGCAGCAATATCTTCGATTTTGGAGTTTGAGCCCTCTGTGTGATTCAGATAGCTGCAATGTTTTTCGTCTTATTCTTGTTCACTTTCTTTGCCATATCAATTTTGCAATGAGCCTGTCCAATTTAACACATGTAGATTACGGAATTTAAATGGGTAACATTTGAATTGGAAAGAGGAGCCTCTGCAGCACATTCATGAGTACACTCTCGAGTATTTCGAAAGATAATCAACAATGTGGAAGCCAAAATTAAAGCAACCACTCTGAGTCTCCTGCACACCTGAGCCTCATTTAAAAGCATTTTTTCAAGATGACTGAATCACTCTGTAAGTTAGGCAATGTTCAGACTGACAACAACCTTGTGTGAAAAAAATAGAGCCTTATATATATTTCTGCATACTGGTTTCCCTAAACAGTCTTGCAATTACATTAATTGGGTATCACTGTAAAGCTGAGAGTTGAGTTAGTCCATATAGCCATTTCATTGTAGTGAGACAATTTTTTAGACCTCACTGTATAAAATGACCTGTTGTGACCTCTAGGATAATCACAGTCTCATGAAACTTTACAGCCACAGGCTAGAGACCTAGAGCATTCGGAGAATGGATGACTTTCCTTGGTATGTTGATAACAAGGGGGTTACTGAGCAGTTTCCAGCACAGAGGTGCTCGCTATCCGATCACCGAAAAGCGCATTTCTTGCACAAAGTTTTTGAAACCAAATCGCAGCATGGCTTTTTCTATGGTGTTCCTCAAGGTCTTGGTGTGTTAATGTGGTATTTTGGAGGGATTATTGATCATTTTAATATATTTTCGATAGGAAGAAAATGGTTAAATCTTTTAATTAGTAATTAATAGGTGAAGGGAAAGGCTGTCAAAATGTGACAAATAGTTTTTGAAGAAAAAAAGAATCTTTGGAGGTGCAGAGTAGGTTTGCCAATCTGAGACTCATCTGCAATCCAATCAATATTTGTGTTCTGGCATCCTCTGAGGGACAAAAACACTGAACTCCCGCACGTATACTCTGAAGCCATGACAGCCCTGCATGAAGCAATACACACAGATAACAAATATACCCACACACAAAAAACTCATTAAGACAACGTGCGTGCTTCAGACAGATGTGATGGAATTAGTTTTACTTGAGTGAAAGCACTGAGATTGAAAATGCACATTTCCCTATCCTCTTGTCTCACTCACTCTTTCATCTGAATGTTAGCAAACGTGCCGCGAGCATCCCTGTCCATCTTCATAGACACTCCATCTATTCATCCACCCATGAATCATGCAGGTCTTCCCTACCTTCTTCTGTCCAGTCGCTTTGCTCGCAGCAGGATGCCAGTTATCTTTATCTAACCATCAATCCTCCCTCTTCCTTCCTATCTCCACATCTATTCCCTCTCCCTGTGGTGATCGAACCTACGAGCAGGCTATTAGTTTTTCTTGTCAGTCTGTTAAAGTATTTAAAGAGGTCAGACGACTGTAGAGCAGGTTACTGTAAACCAGCTCCAGCCTTGACACTGAAAATCCATATGCAAAACCATCACCCCTCAGGTGTTTGCAGCAGAGGAATAATAATGTGATGTACCAGATGTATGAGTGAGAAAAGCACATCTTCTACACTTTTGAAGTTATGACTCTTTGTTGCATGCTCCCCCTTATTCTCTCATCTTCTCTGTCGCTCTCACTGTGTATGATCTAATGAAGCAGGAATATCTAAGAATGATCTTAAAAACTCTAATAAAATATTAAAGCACATACTTTTGTGCCAGAGACCCTGCCCGAGTCTCTTGTGGCACCCAGGCTCATTAAAACATATTGCTACTTCTCAGAGCTCTGTGACCCATTTTGGGTCCTAAAAGGCATTTTAATAATACGCGCGTCGCTTGAGTTGTTTACAGTGATATGAAATTCTCCCGTGTTAGGTAGAAAAGAAAGGGAAACAAAGAGATGTATCAATTCACAGAGACATAGAGGTAGATGTCGAGGGAGACAGACAGAGAATAATCTTACCTGTTAATCTTGTTACTTACCGGACTGAATATTGTTTTCATTTTAAGTAAACAACACAAATACAAGCACACGGATCCACGCAGGCACTGCAAGCACCATCATACCGAGCTAAACTGAATTAAGCTGGAAGCTGTCAAGACCACTTTTGTGTCCAAGTCATAATATTTTGAGTTTAACGTGAAAATTAGGGATATTATGCTAAGCAAGAACTGGTAACAGAAGAAGGGACAAGTAAAAATAACTTCTTAAAATACAAAGCAATCCATGCAACAATATTACAAACTGAAGTCTAGAATACAGTCAGCCAACTCACATTACGGTTGTCAAAAATGACATTTGAATATTCCTTCTAAACACATAGGTTCAAACTATTTGAATATCTATTTTTGCGTGTGTCCTAACTGAATGTGACGCGAGCGTCAGTGACAAAATCTGTTTGATTGCATTGTTTTCTATTGTAATGTCCTAACTAGCCGCAAGCAATGCGCCATTTTGAGCTGAACTTTTGTCAGACTTATTCCTGTCGCTTGCTTTAAAAGCACCGCAATGGTCAAGAAATGGCTAATTCGTAAAGTTGAAATGAGGAGCACAGCTGATAGGTACGTGGTTTGTTTACGTGACGTAAAGCTTGCTTGTTAGGACACGATGCGATTGAGTTCTCCGCCATCATTACGGTTGTTGTTGAATTATCCCTTGTTAAGCTTGACCTAACGTTACGTTTCATTTTCAATCAATGAAAGTGACCTCGTGTGACTCCCGTCATGCGGTGCATTCAATGCAGCGGAGCAGGCCCACGTGAGAACACTTGAGGGCGTGAAACATCAGCCTCTACACAGCAGGGAGTGGGTGGACTCCAACAGGGTGGATGGTGGCGTGGAGATGGGGCTTTTGAAATACTATATGAACAGCAGTGACGACGACTGCAGCCACAGCAGTATGCAACAGGTGAGCAGTGAGGCAGCAGGCACGCAGCAGGAAGCAGAGCACTGACGGCTTAAGTACACCGCCATGATTAAAAGACTTTGTTGCAGTGAGAAGAGTGTCGCATGTGGGTAAAGCGGTGACTCAAGTTGGGCTGCCTGAACTTACGAGTACTGTAGGCTTTGCTAAATTAATTATATTATATTGTGACGTGTTCCTATACTTTATCTACCCCCTGCTGCTTAGTTGTATATGAATGTGTGTGTATGTCTGTACCTGTATTTGCAAGACGGATGTGAACGTTTTAGCGTCTTCTGCAACCCCTCCGATGTAAAGAGGTCTGGTGAAAACCGGCGGGTGGTCGTTCTCATCCTGGATGTCGATTATCACCTTAGCTGTGTTGGCTAGGACACACACAGAGACACAATATACACGTTATGATACACTTTTGCATTTGGCATTACTACAACAAGATAAAGGGATTTTCTGTAAAGCAAATTCAGTATTTGAGATAAAAAGCAAACAATGAAATGCAAGAAATGAATCAACAAGGACAAAAACAGTCATTAATGTTACAACCAATAACCAACCACCAGTTTCAGGTCTGCAGTTCTGAGCCTGTAAGTCCAACCTGTAACACATATCGGCAAGAAAAGCAACAGCAGCCGTTCAGACCTGCAGATGTAGACTATTTCACAGCAGGCAAAGCCATATCTTATGCATTGCCTGCCTCTGTCACAAGAATTACAATTGCAGCAGCTATAACTATCTTACCTTGTAGGTGATAATATCGACATGTCTACACTATTTGTCTAAATTGCTACTGCTGTTGCTTTCCTTTTCTAGAGGTTGTAGAGGTTGGCGAGTGTAAAACTGCTCTGACAATGATTGAGCAGCACCTCTCCTAGTGGAATATCCGCAGCCACAGTTACAACCCATTTCCATGAAGTGATCAGCAGCATTTTGAGAAAACAAAAATGAGCAGGGGGAACGGAAAACACTGAAAGCCTGGTTTCATCAAGCATTTCTCTATAACATTAAATAGCAATGACTAAACAAGCAACAAAGTTAAAGTTCTGAAAAAGCATCCTTAGCTATTATTTATTAATAGGGGGGAGTATTTGAGTAACGACTGGAGGACTGTTAGCTTCACTTCTAGAGCTGATAGAAAACACATTCTGAAAATGTGCTGTGAGAAATATAAGGCTGAATGTCGAGGAATGCTGCAGTCGAGGTGACTCTGCTCTGAACCATCTGGTCTGATTTTTGAGATATCTTGACTGGTCATGACCATTGACAATAATGCAGTCAACATCATGGTCTTTCCGAGTCAAAGGACTCAAGTTTTACATCAATTACACTGTAAAGGCCCAGACACACCAACACAACATCAAAAGCGTCACTTTTGTCCTGGCCGACAAGTTACATTTGAGCACACTGCCAAGACTACAGCTGACGGACATTTAGCATGTACTCTCCACACCAGCAGGTTGCGGTAGTCTGTATTTGTCATTCAAAAAGGGAAACCGGAAGACCGAGGTCTGCGGATATACAAGCCATTGTTATGATAGATACATGAAACAAAGCGGCGTTTGTCGACCATTTTCACACCACTCTCACTCACCACTTAGCTTCATTCCAGATGGCCATGTTGTTGTGACTATATCGCTGTATTGGAATGATCAGATGAGATGAAGATGAAAAATGAGAAGAGCCTTCTGTGTTTTTCCTCTTGAATTTACTCATTTCCTCACTTCCGTTTCTCTTCTCGTGCACTGATTCGTTTAAGCTGAACCGCCAAACAGAGGGATTTCTCTCACCGACTGGTGTCGCCGCCGATTCAACATGCTGAATCGGCCGCAAAACCTCCA
>CAKALG010017245.1:0-21839 GCA_916700815.1 Helicolenus hilgendorfi | reverse complement strand
ACAGATAAATAATCAACAGTAGATACCACATATAAGTGGTGTACATTATCTGAAAGCTGGGAACCTGAAGATGTAATTTGAGATGCAGCTCAGCACTGTGTGCCAAGTTGTTCTAGTCATTAATAAGAAATACAAATGAATTAGTAAATTAATTAATCATTTAAATTAAATTGTGAAAGTTTATAAGAGCGTAGAACATGATGATATAAGTTTGTGATTGGTCATTTTATTATGACTGTTGGAGTCATTTTTGGGTTGATACCATTTGTTACAAAGATTTGGTACTAAATTAAACCATTTTGTTCTGTTCGAGAATTGATAAAAATGATCAATAATCCCTCCAATATATCACATTAAGAAACCGAGGCCTTGAGGAACACCACAGAAAAAGCCATGCTGTGATTTGCTTTCAAAAACTTTTGACATTTGGAGATTTCTGCAAGAATTAGATTTTTCAGCGATTGGATGGCGAGCACTTGGAAACTGCTCATAAACACCCTTATTGTCAATATACCTAGGCCGGGCTTGCCGGCGGGCCATCTGAGTTTTAAGGGGTTAATCACAACTCAAGTCAAGACATCTGTCTAGAAAGTCTACTGCCGTTGAAATATGAAAGAGTAACAAACCCAAAACTCTGCTTAGTTAAAACCAGAATTACTGAGTGCATTTACATGGAGATGAATAACCCTTTTATGATCGGGTTTTTGGAGTATACTGTTTATTTGTTTGAGTAATTAAACACCATATCCAGTTCATAAGAAACCAAATATGATAGTTAGAGTATTCCGAAAGAAACTGGGAAACTGTTGCATGTATACACCTTAACCCGGTTATTGAGCGTCACCAACTACTGTATCTGCGCTGGCGCTGCTTCAGCCAAGTGACGTAACAGACGTACAAACAATGGCGGCAGCTAAAGCATCTCACTTCAGGAGTGACGAAGAAACAGAGTTTTTTTTAAATAAAAGAGGCTGTGTATCTACATCCGCTGTTCCCTTGTCCTACATAGTGGTAGTGACTGGTACCGGTGTGGAGGACAGCGTTATAAAAGTAGTTTACTGTTGCTGCTTTCAGGAATAGCTCAGTACGTCGTGTGTGCATGGTTGAGAGAGAACAGTTAAGTTGTTAACACTCACTGAGAGCTTAGAAAAGCTCCACACTCTCTGTTCTGACTGAGGTCCATGAATGCAAAACTGAAACATTGATTACATTCTCCAGCAGGATTCACCTTATGAAAAAAGTTTGGAAGATCTATTGTGTTTTTCTAAGTGTGTTTACCAAGTTGGCTTCACTCACAGACTATAGTTCAAACTTCATTATCTCAGAGGCGACCCGGAGGCCGTCTGGATTGTATTTCGTTTGAGGAACGAGCTACAACTAATCGAGTCAGAGCAGCTTCTCCACTTTAAACTTAGAAAAGCAACATGTCTGCTTTATTTAATTCACTGCTCACCATCCTAGAAACTTAAAAACGGCACATCTGCTTTGTTTAAAACTCAGAGTGCTCCTATCACAACAATCACAACTTAAAGTGGCTGGCTAAAAGAGAGCGAGTCGCCTTTGTTTTTAAAAATCAAGGCATGTAGTTTAAGGCTGCATTATGTATGGAGCCCTCGCAGTGATTTTCATCCACCTAGGACTGCATAGGCCTTAAAACACATCTACTTGGTTTAAAGCCGTTATCAAGACTGATGAAACAGAAATGCTTTGTTTTGTTTCAAACTCCCAAGTAGAAACTCCACCTGGGCCACTGCAACTTTATTACCCAGCACATCACAGAAAGTCTGAGCATGTTGGCACTTTGACAGTTGCAGCTATGATTTTCTTTGAGCATACTGGCATCTTGACTGACGTTTTTCTAATCCACAGTTTACTGAACCACATTAAGTGTGGAGAAAACATAACTTAAGCCAAGATCTTGTGTAAATTTATGTATCATAAATCCGTCAGTAACTGTTCTTTGTGATGTGGTGTCACAGTGGCACGTCAGTCTGTGAGAAACCTTCTGCTGAGTGACGAGACCACCCAGAGCTTAGAGGCATCATGGGAGCTGGAAGACCCCCACGTGGAAAGCTACAGGGTCTCCTACGCCGGCCTCAGGGGCGACCACAAAGAGGAGTCTGTGAGTTGATCAAGTAACTGCAAAAATCTGTCATTCACACATAATTAAGTACAGATATAGAGGTGCATTTGCTGTAGTGGATCTATGGTTTTGTGCAGTGATTTTTTTCTGATTTTACTTATTTCTCTCTTTTATGAGCTATTTCTATATCCCTGTCTTTCTAAAGTCTCCCTCCTTATGTTCCTCTGCCACTTTGAGCAGTGTAGCTCTCACACACATGCACATACTGTAAACACACACAAACGTCTGCCCTGGTGATTATATGGAATAGACAACACTGGAGTTGTATTCGTAGGAAGATTCTTGTTATTTCACACCTCCAGCCAACTGGATGGCACTGCAGCGGTCAGTGTCGGGTCATCTGCTCCAATCAAAAAACTGATTACACTTTTAGTCCCGGTCCACTCTGCCTCTCCTTCCCGATTCCTCTATCTGTGGTAAGAGCCCTTGAGCTCGGTGCCATGTACTGACCCTGATCACTGATGCACACACACACACACACACACACACACACACACACACACACACACACACACACACACACACACACACACACACACACACACACACACACACACTTACTCTCTCCATCTGTCCCTCTATCTCTCTGTTTTCCCTCCCTCCTGTCTTCTATCTTGCCACCTCCCCTTACTTTCCTCCCCTCTCGTCCCCGGCCCCCTGTTTTAATTTCCCAATGTGGTGTCAGAGCAGTAGAAGATGGAGAGGCCAGGCCAAGCCAGAAGACATTTCATTATCTTTTCAGCAGCCATTTACCTCACTGGGAGCAGAGATGGAGGGCAGCAGAGAAAAGAGCAAAAGAAACAAAGGGAGGTGGAAAAAGAAACAATAGCTAAACAAAATGGGAGAAAGGCTTAAACCTGTCCGCCGGCTGATAGATAAGGGTTGTTCCAGGTCGCGCCTCTTTCTGAAAGTTTGGATGTGTTTTGATGTGGATGTGTGTGAGAGACAGATAGAGGGCACAAGAGAGAGCATGGACAACTCTGTTTCATAAGCTGGTTGTGTGTTTATGTGTTTATTTATGGATTTAAACATGTTTGAATGTGTGTTTGTGCCGTCCTGCTTTGACACTGGCAGGTGATTCAGCACCACAGTCAGAGTGGACAGCTCCTCCCGTCTCACTGGCTCTGAGTGATTTACCTGGCCTTCCCTTAACGCACATTTCTCTCTCTCTCTCTGACACACACACACACACACACACACACACACACACACACACACACACACACACACACACACACACACACACACACACACACACACACACACACACACACACACGTAGGCTAACATTTGGCTGGGGATCAGTGCTCTTAGCACAATGAAGAAGAGTTCATCTCTCTGCTGTTGTTTATGTTAAAGTCTTGTTTTGGAAAGCAGACATTTAGTTAAGAACAGACAGATGAACGTTAGAAGCCTTTCTGATGTGCATAACAAATAATATTTTGGTTTTAAAAAATATGTAATTTAATAAGAAGCCGGAGAAAGTTGACTTTTATTTTGCACATATCTCATGGTCTTCGTCAGTAGATAGTTTGCTCAGTTGTCACAAAACCGCAGATTGTTGAATGAATGAACTGTAAAGCTCTACTTTTAATTCAACATGAACAACACTTCCTAAAAGTGCTTGGAAAAATGGTTGATTAGACATCAACAGTTCAATGACAACTGAGCAAACGTCATCTGATAATAGGTGTCGAATTTAATCGTATTATAAAATGGCAACGCCGGGTTTATCATGTTTCTTTTTCTTAGTGTCAGTGTACCAAATATAATTTCTGCACGGCACTTTGGTTGACATTTTTTGATAAAGAGATACCTTATACAAAGGAATACTTTTTGAGCTTAAAGGGAGCTGCAGAGAAAGACTTGAACACTTATAAATTAAAACACAGCAGTAGCCTAATGTTTTTTTCTCAGCTCTTTTTGCCTCTCTCTTGGCCTCAACTGACTTTATTGACTAAACTAAAGTGAGCAGAATTCTTGAACAGTTGTGGTTCAAATCCCTGAAGGTATACATAGCATTTTGCAAGCACTTTCTGTTTCACCTAATTAAGCCTGGCCTTAATCTTTGCCTCCAAATGTTCCTATAATCCAGCAGAGAAGAATTCTGTGTGTAGTCTGCTATATGGTGCACATATCCTGGTGTGTGTGTGTGTGTACACACACGCATATGGGTTTTTGATTTGTATGCCTCTTGTGTGTTTGGCTGTGTGCAGGTTAGTCCCAAGTGAGCAGAACTCATCATTGCTTTACAGCTCCCTGTACTTCACTGTCAAATGTGACCTTAACGTGTATATATATGTGTGTGTGTGTAGGTGTTAGTTCCTGGTGGTCAAAGGGGAGCAGTGCTTCAGCCTTTACTGTCAGACATGCAGTACAAAGTGACAGTCACACCGGTGTACTCCGACGGACAAGACGGCGTTAGTGTCTCTGCGCTGGGCGCCACATGTAAGACTTACAAACCCCCAACACACACAAACACACAACCACGCTCACACCCACACACACTCCTCTGAATTATTAACTACCAGGGTCAACTCTCGGTTTCTCATTTTCATTATACAACGATGCAGCTCCCAGTTTAGGAGAACACCTCGACAAAACTGAAAGCTAATGAAAATTAATTTTATTGCAGCGAGCAGAATGTCCATTTGCATTGCATTAATTTCATGTTCATTTACGTTCCTGAAGGAGGACGTGAATTAAAGCGATGACAAATACTGATGCGTCCTTAATTGTCTTAATGAAGGCCGTTCATAATTACGGCAGCTCCTTTCATTAATGAGACGATTAAATTATTTTGCGCAGCGCTAATTGATTTTCTCAACCATTCTCTTGATTACCTCTTGTGAGCAGTAGTGATTGTCTCCTCGTTGTTCAGAGAATTGAAATGTCAGACGGAATATGTCATCATATTAGATGAGGGTAATATTATAGCTTGCCATATTGCAAATAAAAATCTCTTCTCAGCTTGGAAAGCAGCCTAGTCATAAATCAGAGTCCAGGCATACCCGATGTACAGTAAGACATGATTTTCTATTTTCTGACGGAGGAAACGGTCTTCTCCTCTAAATCAGGGTCTGTAGGAATTTACAACCCTGTGATAACTCAAATTCAACCAATCCTGTTTAGAAAAAAAATGTTACCATGATTTATATTTCACTGTTTGAAAACAATATAATTAAACCATATATCAACAAACTATAAACAGAGTGCCATGCCAAGGTTTTTTTTATGCCTCCACGCCGGCGATAGCTGTGGCCGGAAATAGCCGTGGCTGGAGATTCTATGTTTTTGGGTTGTCCGTCCATCCGTCTGGACCATAGACTGTATATAAAGATGGATGACATGACCTCTCCCCAAATGTGAAGCCAAAACATCTCGATCGCCCCCTGGTGGCTGGCTGCAGTATAGGTCATAAACCATCGGCCAAACTAAAAAGTCAAAGTACACATCAAATATTTTTAGTTGTTGTTAAAATATTTTTTTAAATAAAAATGAACAAATATTTACTGTATTCCTGTTATATCGTTGTAAATGGAATATCTTCGGGTGTTGAACGTTTTATCAGACGAAATAACGAATTTGAAATGTCACTTTTATCTGTGATAGACATTTTTCACTCTTTTCTGACACTTTATAGACCAAACTATTAAATGATTAATCAATAACATAATCAACAGATTCATTCAATAATTAAAATAATTAGTTTCAGCTCTACTCTTCTTTACGTATTCAAGACTGATTTAAATCATAATTTTGCCAATGTAAGACTATTTAATTGCTTGCTGCTTGTGTTTAGACACCATTTAAACATTTAAGGAGCTTGTCTTCTTTTGTTAAATGAAAAAAAAGGTTTTGTAGAAAATCAGTATCCTTAAAAAGCAAAAAGCAATATGTTAACAATGCAGGATTGTAAATACTTACAAAAATTGGCTTTGTAAATATTTTATGATGAAGATAATGCACTTGACACGTCTTGTTAGACACGATGCATTTTGGTGGGTAACACTGAATGTAAATCTAACTTTTCTTACCCTTTAAGTCAAATTATGAGAAGCATTTCCATATTCTGATTTTGTTTGTGTTTTGGCAGTGCCCCTCTCGTCTCCTGAAAACATACGTGTGTCAGAGGAGTGGTACAACCGCTTCAGGGTCACCTGGGATCCACCTCAGTCTCCTACAGCGGGTTACAGGATCGTCTACCAGCCCATCTATGGTACATACACGCAAACTCACACACGCACACACACACACACACACACACACACACACACACACACACAAACACACAGTGGCAGGCACTATTGCTAATCGTAACATTATTTGTATAAGCAAGCAATAATCCCAAAATGTGCCCTTTGTGATGACCTGTAAAATGTAGAGATTGTGGAGATTTTCCTCAAGTCTTTTTTTCTTGTGATGGTTTTTGAAAGTGTATTAAAGTCTCAGTGTTTCCATTTCACACAGGTACACCTTGATGTATACTACAGTGTGTACACACACACACACACACACACACACACACACACACACACACACACATTGAAGCACAGTTAGACAGCTGTTAGTCATTAAGCAAGGGAGCATTTTTTAAATTTAGTGTGTGCTTTGCCCCGGGACACAGGCTCGTCCAAACATACTAATCTGCTTGTTACGGGAGGACCCCCCGGCAACAAACCTGTGACAGGCATATAGTAGCTGAAGTGTTTTGGCTTTCCTCATAGTGACTTTTTAGCTTTCCTTTTTAACAAGACGCTTGAGGCTTCAAGGAGAACGTCAGCGATCCAGAGCTGAAATAAAATATTACCCTTCCTCATTTATTTATTGTCTTGAAGCATCATCAAAAGCCCATTTTCACTGTTCGACTGCGTCTCCAGTGCTAATTGTTTCATCCTTCCAAGACAAGGTTCCAGTCTTTATAGTTTCCATGTCTGTTTTTAGTCATCTAAACACAATTACTGTGTCTTTGAGGATCCAGCTTCAAGCAGACAGGCTGCATTAATCAGATTTAATGCATTAAGTTGAAGGGAAATGAATTTCACCAGGCTGCTCGTTTCACTGTGACAATGTTGGTGTGGATGGAAGAAAAGTTTGTGTGTGTGTGTGTGTGTGTGTGTGCGTGCAAATGCTTTCCCCTAAACTTAAAACAACTTAATGTAGCAAAAACATAAAATGCACGCACATACACAAATACAGTATATATACTGTATATACACACACAGTCTGTTTCCTATTGAACAGTGTTCCAGTGGGTGATGTGTTGTAAAGATAATTGCTGCTCCTCCTTTATTTATATGTATTTTATTTTTCTTCTTGTATTGGTTTTGTTTCTTTTTTAAAATGTATCCCTTTATTATGCAGGATTATTATTTTATAAAGCAATTTGTAGTAGTTGTTTGGAAAAGCTGCATTAATGAAGTTTGTTATTATTATATCTTTGTTTATTAGTGGCTTAGAGGTGTGTGTGGAAACATTGCCATTGTTCCGTAAGGCACTGCATGAGTGCGTGCATACATGTGTATTTGTGCAGGTCTGTGTATATGTATGCAAACATTGTGATGCGGTTTACAGTGATACTGGAGACAGACCACAGTTCTTAGTCATTTTTTAAACAATGAGTTCTTGATTTCAGATACAGGTAGACAGAAGCAGCTCCTCGTTTCTGGCATGGCGACTGACGATTTTGGTGGCTGAAATAACAACTCACTGGCAGATTTTATCAGTTGTAGCTAGCTAGTTAATTAAGCATGCGTTAATGTAAGCTCGATGAGTTGGCTGAAAACGCCGTCTCCAACTGTTGGCTGGCTACAGTGAATCAGGTTAAAAGCTTGAGGCTGGAGCAGCATGTCACAGGCAAAAAGTCTCCATCCTCACCAGCTGATGATCCCTGTAGAAAACATGGAAATAGAGGACATTGTTCTTGAATTGCAGAGTGGATGAATTGGAGATTGAATTGGAGACTGGAGCACGAACAACAGATTTTTCAGCTGCAAACTTGAACATCCATATAAAAAGTTGGCGAATTTTCCCTTTAAGTAATTCTAACACAACCCTTTATGGCCGTGTATGCAACTTAAGCTCCATAAGAAAAAAACTTTTTAGGATGAGGACTAACCAATTTGTTTGGAAAATGTAATGCTATCTCAGGTAACGTTGGCGCAGCATGTGTTTTCTCAGTGTTTCTTCTCATTCTCAGTCTTCCTCTGTCCTTCTTCTGTCTATGCTCATGTGTCTCTCTCAGTTCCAGGACCAGCTTCAGAGACAACAGTGGGTGAAGATGTGAACTCCAAGCTGCTTCTGAATCTACTAAGTGGGACGGAGTACAGTGTTCAAGTGACGGCTTCTTACCCTACGGGACAAAGTGAACCAGTGCTACTGAATGCCAAGACATGTAAGCATCCTTATCATACATCTGTAAAGACCACTCATACTTTGTTGTAAGAGTAGGTGTTAAACGGTGGAGCTGATATCTGATTGTGGAATTGAACTCTTCATGTTTTGCTTCATAGAAATGTCTTCCTTACTTGGCACTGTTGACATTGTATTGGCATGATTGTAAATAGAAGAAGCTAGCTCACAATTTTCTGAGGTTAATAACAAAACTGAGGTTTATGAAAGTGACTTTCTCATTGTAATTTTAAATTGAGCTTTCACTGATGATAACCTGATTCACTTTTGTAAAATCATGCCAAATTTAGAAATAAATCATTCCAAAATGAGCCCTACTGGGGACGCAAACCATCACCTTAAGTTTTCTATTAGAAGGCAGAGGCAGTAGCAGCAGAACCGCAAAGTAGTTTGAGAGAAGAGGGGAAGGTACAACACGCATATTAACTGCCTGCTGATACCATACACTCTAATTTCCATTGAGACTTAAGCAAACAGGCAGATAGACAGAAGGATATTAATATTTCCCAGTCAGCCAGTGAGAACAATCCTTTTTGCATATAGATTTGGTACCAGTAGGTGCAGTAAGACCTAATGCAGACTTTAACATCCCTCACAATTAAAACAAATAGACTGCCAGAGAGGGAGGAAGTAAGAGAGAGGGAGCAAGCTTGACTGTTGATCGAGAGCGAGAGAAAAAAGTGTTTGTAGTGTAGAGAGAAGTGGCAGTAGGCAGTATATTTTTGGCATCATTGGGCAAAAATTCCATAATAACTTTTCAGCATATTATATTTCAAGTGTTCTGAGAGAAACTAGACTTCTGCACCTCTTAATGGCTCTGTTTTCAGGCTTTAAAAAATCTCCCATGACAGGAGACTTTGACCAATCACAGGTCATTTCATTGTGAGAGTGTGCCTATTGGCTGTGCTCCGGTCATGTGACCGGAACTTGGCGTTCCTCTACCAGATTTCATAATGTCACAAACTTTCTCATTTTACAGCTAAACAGTACACTACAAGATGATTCTGAAAACATTTGAGCCGAGAAATAGGCATCAACGTAACATAATGTTGATTCTTTTGAACAGCGCTGCCTAGTTTAAAAAACTTAAAAAAATAAATAAGATAATCGACCCGTCCTTTAAACCCACTCGGATAGGTTCTCAGAAGACTGCTCACCACCATTTATGTTGTCCTTTGTTCATGTGTGTGGTTTTCTAGAAAACTGCTGCATCATTCCCTACTTTAAAATCTACTGTTTTCTTTCAGACTTACTGTCTGATTGGCCAAATGGCTGAGCATCAAATGGGATGAAAGCAAACATACTCTAATTTTAATAGCTCATGAATTTCTCATGCACGTTAATGCACGCAGCAAAAAGAGATATTTAGATTTTTTTTCTGAACAGCTACTTGCCTTAACTTAATTGAAATATGTTGATAAAATGGAAGGACTAAATGTAGAGGGATTAATCACTTTACACATCATCAGCAATTAAAAGGGGATTTCTTTTAAAACACAGATTTTCTTTATTAATTTGTGCTGCAGTGATGTGCCATCCTTAATCTGTTCTTTAATCATTCATCTGTAGAATGAGTGACAACTCCCTCACGCCTTCCTGTCTCTATACAGTTCTCATAATGAAAGATGCTTTCATGAGGATAAAGATGAAATATGAAGCATTGACATGTAGATTTATCAGCCTTCCACATTTAAATGGCCATGTGGCACTTGCAGTTTGTGTCTCTATGTCCACATAATCAAATGTATTAAGGCTTTATTGGCTCTTCATAAGCCCCATTTCTTTATATGCAGTACAAAATAATCTGTATGTAGAATAACTTTATCTACATTTTTTGCATTTTCAGATATTGCCCCCCCTCAGACACAAGCAATTCACAGTGCAGCGATAAATTTCAGATGTATCAGATTTTCCCATATTACACAGGGCGTTTTTAAATACATGGTCCATATTTGTTCTTTCCACTAGATGAACTCTGATTTATTAATGGGGATGCGTTCAGTCATTTGTTATTCTAATAAGGGAGATACAGTAACATATTTCCCTGGGTACACTGCATCTATTGCAGCCTTACCATGGGAGCCAGCTGGCATGTTTACTCCAATAAATTACACATGTAGCATGTAGCATAAAAAGGTAATTATTGGTACCTTGAGGGCCATTGAATGAAATGAAACGGTTTCCACCAAATGAAGTTGTTTGCAGTTTGTATTGCGGTGCTGGCACTTCAGCTGTACAGTAAAAATGAGTTTATCCCAGGACCACTGAAGGGTGCTTGCTCAATCTGGCCTCATGAAACTTTGTAGAATTAGCACAACACTGGAAATAACTGTGAAAGGATTACGTGACGAGAAACTGGCAGAAGAAGAAAGTGTGTTGGAAACTAACTGAGGGTGTGGAGGTTGGAAAGGCAGATGGGTGAAAATGTTTGGCTTTAAGTCTGGCAACCTGAGCTCTCTCTCTCTCACACACAGACGAAGGAGTTTTCTGACTGGTTGCTGTATCTCCATATAGTCCACCATGGTTTATATCCGTAGTAGGGCTGTCAAAGTTAACCCGATAACGCGTTAATGCAAATTCGTTTGAACGCCACTAATTTCTTTAACGCATTAACGCAACTTTCTATTTTTAATTAACCTATTAAAAATCCAACGGGCCGCCTTTGGGCCCAGCTGATAGTCAATCTTTTCGAGGTTGTAGCAGGCTCAGTTTTAAAGATACAGGTGAATATACTGGTATCACATGAAACTAGATAATCCAAGTAATCCATTGGTACCAATCATGTCATACTAGCTTGTCGCAAAGGAGGCTAAATATGTAATGCTCCAAACATACAAAATTTTTTGGCGAGGTCCCTTTACCTCTGACCTCAAGATATGTGAATGAAAATGGGTTCTATGGGTACCCACGAGTCTCCCCTTTACAGACATGCCCACTTTATGTCAATCACATGCAGTTTTGGGCAAGTCATAGTCAAGTCAGCACACTGACACACTGACAGCTGTTGTTGCCTGTTGGGCTTGTGTTTGCCATGTTATGATTTGAGCATATTGTTTTATGCTAAATGCAGTACCTGTGAGGGTTTCTGGACAATATTTGTCATTGTTTTGTGTTGTTAATTGATTTCCAATAATAAATATATACATACATTTGCATAAAACAAGCATATTTGCCCACTCCCATGTTGATAAGAGTATTAAATACTTGACAAATCTCCCTTTAAGGTACATTTTGAGCAGATAAAATATTTTATGAATGGACAATCATGTGATTAATCGGGATTAAATATTTTATTGAATGACAGCCCTAATCCGTAGTACTCATTTTATTTTTACCTAAAATGGCCTCCACAACCTCAGTTCCCTCTTTTGTACTTTTTATCTTTTATTTTCCCATTCTCTCATTTTTTCTTTGTCCTAGTTTTTATGTTTTTCCTCTATGTAACTGGCTTTAAGCCCGGTAGTATACTCTAAAACACGTTTGATGTGTTTGATTATTGCTGCAGACTAAAGTGAGGGCAGAAGTTTGTCAGACGTCCCTCAAAACAGGAAATGAATTCAAAGGTATCCGAAAACAAATAAAACTAAGGAATAAAACGAAATACGTGGCCTAAAACCAACATTGTTGCAGTCAGCAGTATATTGGGGCCAGTAAATGATTTTGCCAGTTTGGCTGACCAGCCCGTGCACTCGCGGCAATCAAGCCCAAATGCAGCTTCATATTGTTTCCTGTGCGAACATGCCAACTTGATTGACTGCCAGCCTTACACAGTTTCTTATTGTATGCACATATGTACACACATGCATCTATACATGATTCCACATGTCCGTATTCGTGTGTTGACATGTACGTCTGTGCATGCTAGTGTGCATTTTGCATGTCTGTGTATGAGAGTCTATCTTTGCATATCATTGAATGAAATTATGGGTTGTCATATGCATTATTCACTAGTATTGAAAATAAGGCACCTGCCATATGGTCCCAGTATAAAATATCCATTTACTGGCACTAGAGCCAAGTTTATTTTAAACCATCAGCAAATTCTGTTAACGAGGGGGTAAGAGAGAGAGAAAGGGAGGCTCTAGGGAGGTTGCCTGTGGTATACTGAAACCTCACTACCAAACAAGCTTCAGCTATTCAAATTGCTTGTGGTGTTTTGCATTTTGCTGCATCATGCCTCATTGTTTCTCTCCACGACAGTGAAACACAAAGCCAGACTAATTTTGTTACTTTGTGATTTGTTCTAACATCCTCGCAGCTGAATGTTGTAACTGGGACTGTCAGTATACGGAGATACATTTCCATCATTTCCACTGTATATGGTACACAATTTTTCCGGCTATCAGAAGACCAAAAAAAAAAGAAGATGTTTAAGTGGCAATTGTTTATTTGATGCAGCTTTAACCCTCACTTTAAAGTTTTAAATTTTACATTTTTTTTGTGAGTTCTACACTACTTTTCACACTGTTGTCAATCAGTCAGTCAAAGTCTAAGTGACACATTATAAAGTATATACTATATACTTAATGTGAAGGTTCGTAATGCCATTTTACTCTCTGAACAGCTAAACTGACCACATTTCTAAGAGAGACTTAGCAGCACCATTAATGGGAGGTTAATGCAAGGTTTCCTTAATTAATATAGTTTGGTGCAGACCTAGCAGCCCACATGATTCATGGCTGGAGCCGATCCAGCCAGAGTGCTTTGTGAGTGAGTGTCTGGGTCATTATAGTAAACTAAGACTGAAACTAAAACAAAAACAAGCAGTGAAAAATATTTTTAGTAAACTGAAACTGAATAAAAATGATATCCTTTAATAAAAACTAAAACTAACCTGGAACTGTATTGCATGGGTAAAAAAAAAGTAATACAAATATAATAAAAATGAACAAATTCATTTCAGTTTTAGTTTTTTTTAGCTATAATATGTCACTACCAAAAAAAAGGAGAATTTCCTTCATCTCTCGTGATATTGACCGACAGAAATTGAACGGACTTGATATTCTAAGAGATGGCGCTATGCCACAATTGATTCACTTCAGTAGCGGGAAGATTAAACTTTAAACAATTTGGCCATTTCTCCAACCATGTTTTTTGTATCTATATGTAGCTATACTTCCGAGACAAAAACTAAAACTAAAAAACAAATTAAACTAAAACTAGCAAACGTACTCTGACAAATTAAACTAAAACTAGCAAACGTACTCTGAAAACTAACTAAAACTAAACTAAAATTAAATTGAAAAGTCAAAACTAAAATAAAATAAAAATGAACAGGGATTCACCGATCCGACTTTTTCAGTCCCGATGGTGATACCTGGGCTTTTGGTATCGGCCGATACCGAGTACCGATCCGATACCAGTGTTTAAATAATAAGCTGTATGCCTCACTGTGTGGAAGTGACTGGATCATTTATTAATGTGTAAGGCAACATCATGCCTGACTTTATATTGTCAAGTAATACTTCTTTCCTAACTTTGTCAAACAAAATGTGACCAATAAATTCAAGATATAAATGTATTTAATTGTTCTTCATAATTAAAATAATAGATCCCACACCAGCAACTCTGTAAAGAATTCAAATGTAAACCTTTTTAATGCGGCAACAAGTTGGTCAAAACTGAAACAGGAATTTAAATTCCAGTATATAATGTACATAGTATATAAAACTAGAATTAAATTGAATAGATCGGCCCCATTGTCACTGATATCTGATCCATTATTTGAATCAGTATCGGCCCGATATCCGATCCAGTATCAGTATCAGTGCATCCCCAAAAACGAATTAAAAAATTCAAAACCTTGGTATAACCTTGGTAGAGGGTTCTAACCAGACGAGTGACAATAAGAAAAAAAGGAACATTTTATGGTTGTAAAATGTGAAAAGGTTTGTCAGAAACGTGTACATTGCTGTAAGCCCTTTGAAAGGTTCATAAACACAGGTGACCAGTGATACAAACTTTAACGTTTGATGTCCTGCTTCTTGTTTTTAATTTGATCTTTCTGTCATCTGCCTGTCTCTCTGTATCTCCAGTGTTCTTCGGCGTCTCAGGCTTGTCGACCTACCAGGTACGTCCAACCAGCCTGTGTGTCCAATGGCAGCCTCTTCTACATGCCACGTTGTACAGAGTCTCCATACAGTCTACACTCAGTAAGTACATTTACTTTTATGTGGTTATCCATGTGTATGTCTGCGTGTGTGCCAGTTCTTGTCTCTTTTCTCAAAGGTGGTGAAAAAGTGAGTTCATTCTTTGATTTATTGCCTTCATTAGTTTTGCTTTTATGTGTGAGAAGCAGTAACTGCCTGGAGTGAGCTGCCTGTCACCTGTTTTGAATTCAGATTAAGTGTAACTTTATCGTCTTGCTGAAATATGGGTCTGAATTGCACATTTTAACTGCAGTTAAAAAAGAACAACCAATTATCTCCAGACAAAAGTTTAATTCAGACTAAGTTTTTTCGGAAACAAGCAGTAATCCTGGAACGCATCGACAGCTGTTCTCACCAACGTCTCGGTGTACACCTTCAGTCATCCCGACATGTTTCACGTTGTGAGAACCAAAACTCTTGCCAGCTAAGTGACTGGAATACATTTCAGTCAATAAATTGTATTACTCGAGTTGTGATATATGATGAAGTGGCTGGATTGAACTCCAAATTCAGAACATGTTTCCTTGTAGATTTACAGTCTATCCTTGTGAAAACGTCTCCACAGTTTAAGACATGTCCGCTCCGGACGCTCAGGTCGTGTGTGTGTAATGGCTACACGTGTGTTGGTTATATATACCTTTCTCATTCATCTGGATTCAGATTGATATGAGCCTCTGAGGGAATAGGTGTTATATATTTCTGTCATTTTCACTTGGCAGTGGTGTCCATTTGAAAGGATATTCATAAATCTCTCTGTTTGCAGAAAGGAAGGGAGACATGATATCTACCCAATCTCTCCTTAATAAACGACATGGGAGGAAAGCGCTTTGAGAATTGCTCATGTCATCGCGTCAGAAATAAAAAGAATAAAGACACAGAGTATGACCTTTAGAAGCTGTTTAATGCTCAGCTCACTCAGTTAATAAATGTGGAAAAAAGGGAGACAGAAGAAGAAAGGGAGGAGGGAACAAAGGAAGGAGCTCTTAAATGAAAGAAAGGAAATTAGCAAAGATGTCTAACAAAATCTATTTTAAACAAATCAGTCAGCAAAAAAACAAATCAATCTAAACCTCGTCCATTGAATCAAGTGTCTAAAATATAAACATCTTAATGAAACCATCGTTCAATATGTCCTGTCCACAAGAGAGTATTTTGGAGCCGGTCCACTCAGTGAACAACTTCAAGTTGTTATTTTTATTTGTCCTCAGGGGGTAGTTAGTTGTGCAGCAGGGGTTCATATAAAATCTATAGTAAAATAAAACTGAAAAATATCAAGAATGCTGTCACTGTTTCAACACAGAGATAGAGATATTTTTCTGTATAGCTATGTTCACAATGTTTGTTTGCGCTGTGCAACCGCCTATAGAAAGTATCATGTAGATTCCTGGTTCTCTAAGAGAGTACGGTTTTATTTGGCGTATGAACCTGTTGACACTTGGATTTCTGCTCATTCTTTTTTATTGTTTATCTGTCCATGAGAAATCCTGTTTGTCTATGTTTATTTTCTAAATGTCAGCATGTGTCAAAAGGTCACAAAGGAAGCAGAACAGATGCAGTGTCGATGGGTTTTCACTTACACAAATACCTCAGTGCAGTACAGGATGCGAGTCCTCTGCTTTCAGTTATAGTATATTAAAAATCTTACTTCTTGCAGGTTTTAAAAAATATGGCCTTCTGCATTTATGTCAGTGAGAATGTCTGTGTTGGTGCAGATCATGTCACAGACAGCTCTGGAGAAAAACAGGATAATGTTACAGAAAGATGGTTTGCCTCTATTACTTCTGTGGCACAATAACATGTCATGCAGTGTACTTAATAATGTGTAAGTCTGGAAGTTGTACAAACTGTGGTCAAAACAGCCAACTGTAGGCCATTTCTAAGTAAAATATCTCCTCCTGTTGCCCACAATTGAAGTGTTACTTCTAAAGAGAGACTAGTTAGACTAGGAATAGTTTGACATTTTGGGAAATACTCTTATTTGTTTTCTTGCTAAGAGTTAGATGAGAAGATAGACACCACTCTCATGTCTGTACGCTAACATAAAATATGAAGCTACTGCTAAGAGGTGATTAGCTTAGCTTACTCCAGGAAGTTACTGCAGTTAAATACTGTAGTTATATCACGTAACTCACCATAAAACGAAATATAGGGTTAATTAGTCAAATTTAGAGGCAGACTATTTTTGTCCTTTTGGAGAGAGTCAGGCTTGCTATTTCCCACTGCTTTCAGTCTTTACATTAAAGGCTGGCCCACATTAAACGTTTTTTCAAATCTTAACAAATGTTGAACATGTGGGAGACCCCACACACAACGGCATGTTGTGTTAAATTTAGCAGTTTTGTTCCTATAGTGTGTGGTGAGTAATGATTTGGCAAAAACAGCAGAACACACACAAACAGTTTCCATTCATGAACAACAAGAGTCACAACTCAAAAAAACAGAAAACCTGCAAAATCTTTCGCGATCAAACGTGACTTCAGTGTAAACAGTCCAGTGTTACTACTACTTTATGCTTTGCGTTTTGCATTTGGCGCCATGATGGCGGTTAATGCAAAACGCAAAGCAAAATAGTATTAAATAAATTGATTTTAAATAGTTGAGAGAAAAGCCTATAGTAAATCAAATGTTCGCTGTGTTTTAAAATACATTTTCCTGACAGGGTTTCAGTAGATCATTAAGGGAAAGTGTTGATTAAAATAAATGTGGCTGGAGAATGTAGAGATTAGAGACATGAATAAAACTACCTCTACTTGAAGGAAACATGCACAGTGAGTTATGTGTACACATTTTGATGCTTTTTACCGTCAGAAA
Source organism: Helicolenus hilgendorfi (assembly GCA_916700815.1). Lineage (NCBI taxonomy): Eukaryota > Metazoa > Chordata > Actinopteri > Perciformes > Sebastidae > Helicolenus > Helicolenus hilgendorfi. The sequence goes on along the minus strand of CAKALG010017245.1, from coordinate 4,325 downwards.
AAAGACAGGAAGAGGGAGGAAGACTGTTCTCTCTTCCAACTTCCTCCCTGCCGTAATTTTCTATTTATCTCTGTGTCTCTCTCCCTCCTGCCTGAGCAGCGACTGGATATTCTAGCTCGAGTTAAGAGATTTGGTTTAATCCACGCGGAGCCAACCAGCTGCTTAAACACCTTCTCAGATGGAAAAGTGCACTCCCTGTGTGACAGCTGTTTCCCTAAACTTTATTATCTATGGCTTGTACCTGTGTGGAGGAGGAGGGAATTTGTCGGAGAGAGACACATTAGGAAATAGAATTAGGCTAATGAAACTGATGAATGGAAGCTATTAGTGCATGTGTATGTGCACTTCCAGTTTCCAGTTTGTCCCCTTTTGGCTGCCAATGTAAATCTCATTCATTTGTTTTCCTGTGATGCAGCCCCGATATGGCTTTTCAAAATAAACACTTGTGTTTGAAAGCATTTGCAGTATGTAAGCCAAAGGAAATGAACAAGTGAAGAGGAAAGAAATCAATAAATGTAATTCTTTTAATTTCTCATGGGATATAATTATGTTTTCCAGCGTTGATTAATTTAACTGCAGACTTACGTAGTTACTGTACTTTTTGGTGCATTCATCTGTAATAGATCTGCCTGAGATTGGATAAGTTTGATGTATCACAGTCAATTTTTAAATTGGTTTGTTGTGAAGCTTTGGGATAAATAAAGTCAACAAAACATGAAGCTTAAAAGTGTATCACATCAAGTTTGAATTTCCAGGTGACCTGAGCGTTCGATGTGCTTCAGCAGCTCACATTTAATGTGTGCTTGAGCAAGGCACTTAACTACCTGACTGCTCCAATAAAGCTGCTTAGTATCCATCGGTGAAAGAAAGTGATTATACTTCGCAGCTCCCAGACTTTAGTATGATGCAGAACATGGCTGAAAAAGAGGAAATGTGCTCTGTAAATACAGTTAATGTGAAACAGAAGCTTTAGAGGGATTTGAGCTTGTTTGGATTTTATGACTCTTGATCTGAACCAAGTCTTTTCTTTGTTTTGTTGTGTACTTGCAGATGGTCAGACTCAGGAAGTCAGCCTGGGAGGTGGTGCTTCCCGACAGTGCTTCTATGACCTCACTCCAAGCAGCCAGTACCAGATCAGCGTCCATGCCCAGATGCAGGAAATGGAGGGACCTTCTGTCTCCATCACTGACATGACGAGTATGTTGCAAATTCATACTTCATATACTGTTAAGGTAATTTATTCTTTAACAACACGTGATGATTTTAGAATATGATCACATCCTTATGTCTGCAAACTAATTCTAGCTGTCAGACAAATGTAGTGGAGTGAAAAGTGGAGTAGAAGTAAGTAGCATAAAATAGAAATACTAACTAAGTAAGGTAAGAGTACCTCAAAATTACTGAAATACAATACTCGTGAATGTACTTTACTTTCAAATACTGTCCACAGCTCCATTGGTGCCATTTGTCTGTAACTGTCTTTAGTGTGGAGAGACAGTAAAGATAGGACATGACATCAGCAACAATAATGAGGTGGTTCTTTGACATGAACATCCTAAACCCCAGAAACACCACACTGTTTATTATTCTGTGACATATGCCACAATAACGCATCAACAAACAGCAAAGATCATGGTTGAATGAAATGCATTATTTACTAATTATCACTTTTGTCTCTAACAAGTTACTGTTGAAGCTGAAGAAACTTTTGTTCATCTTCTTTCATGAAGTATGTGCCCCTTCTGCGGGCAGTCGCAGATGTTTTCTGAGATGATTTACTTGCTGTACCCTGGTTTGACAGAACCCACTGCTTTCTGCGAAGTAATTGGCTTGGCACTGAGGCATGCACTAACCTGGGGGCTGTTTTGACTCTAAAAAAACAACCTCTGGTCAGGCCGATACTAGACTGATGAAAATAGTACTCTTACTGTCCCCAACTTGTAGAGGGAAGGGAAGAAAGATATATAGAAAGAGAGTAGAAAGATAAAGTGTGATTGCTGTAACTCTGTAATGGAAAGAAAGATAAACAGAGTAAAACACTGCAGCTGGATTGCTGATGTACTACGAAGGTTGTAAAGACGGATTGCACTAGAAATCTTTTCTCTGTAAAGGTCCAGAATTTAGGAGTCAGAAGTAGGAAGAGGATTACGAAACTTTCAGATTAATAGAAACAGGCTGCTGTCTCTCATTGTGCCAGCTTGTCACTGCCATTATGATCGATGACCTTGTCTTGTTTCCCCCCTGTCTGTGTTTGTGTGTTCAGTGCCAGCGCCCACTCAAGCTCCGACTGAACCCCCCACCACAGAGCCGCCTCCCACCATCCCACCTGCTAAAGAAGGTGAGCAGGAAGCCTAACACATATTCTTCTTCTAGTCTTGTGCAGTGGGTTATCTTCTCAGTGGTCTAATTACATTTTATGATAACTGTAGTCACCTGACAACATAGTTCATCAACTCTTCAAATGCATTTTTAATTAACAATTATACAAAGCCATGTAGGCAAACTTGTACTACTATCATGGTAACTATCACGCTCAACAACAGATACATGCAATATTTCTAATGTTGATGTTTTATGAGGTGGTAATCACAGCGTCTCTCCACATGACCAATAAGGCAACACTTTTGAGTGGAATGATTGAATTATTCTTTTAAGTGTTTTGTTTGTCATCTGGTTTGTTGACACTTTATATTTGTAATTGCCGTTATGATATTTCTACAGTCATTTTTATATTTATATCTTGAAAAGAAAAATAAGTAGTTCAGCTATTCAGTTATCAAGCATGTATGTATGTAAATTTGATTTGCATTTATTAACGTTGATGCACTTCAAGGTAGGGTTGGTAAAGATTTTAGAAAAGAACGTTTTATTAGTTTAAATTCTCATTACATCCCGACGGCAATCAATAAATCAAATGCTCTGACAAAAAAAATCTGAAGGGACGGACTGTCGCCAATTTGGTGACTTTCTCACTAGATTTAGGGACTTTTGTAGCGAGTGCTGCTAGCTACTTTCATTGGAAAAGACTTGACAACATTGTGCTTGCTTTTTCAGTCAGATCATTTTTTTAAAATCTAGTGTACTCTTGCTAGTTTCTCAAGATCGCCCACCTTGTCTTTAAAAGGTGTCTAAAATTTGATCAAGGTTTGCATTGGCAGATACTTGCTATCAAATTCAATTAAAGATTATGGGATTACGATTGGGTGCAAAAAAAACCCCATCTGATTGGGACATTGCTACGTGAGAAACTATAACCAAATATACAGAGCGGTAGTTTTGCTCTTAAGTTTAAAACAGTGATCGACACCACACTTGCCAGTGCAAGCCATGCCGTTTTGGCATGATTTTGAAACAGGAAATGAAACAGTTTACATTTAATAGAGTCATTTTCTTATGTCACTCTGTACTCATTACACAGCTGTGAACTGTGTTTAGTTTCAAAATATCAACATTGACCTGGAAGGAACTTTGGGGGCGCTCTAACTAAATCAGGGAGGTTTAAATTTAATGTAAGCAAAAAGAAAAAAGAAAAAAAAACACTTGAATGTCTCACACATGGAGTCTACAATACGTTTACTATATTCCACAATGACTTTACTGAGTGAGCTATATACCGGCCACTGTGGGCTGCAGCTGATGCCAAAATAAAGAAATGCTACTCCAATCCTGCTTTATTAGCTTATGTACCTCAGGCTCGGCAGAGCTAACCTGATCGCTCCCACCCAGCTTCTGTTTCAGTGCAGTTTCTGTTTTGCCCCAAAACACCAGAGCTCCCCGTCTAACTACCAATCACAAACTGGACACGCTGGCTCCGACATATAGGGTGCACCTGTGATTGACAGTTGACATGCCACGACTCTTTACAACTACAGTATATGTGCATGTTGGCTAGTCTTCCTAAACATCAAGCAAGATATTATGTTAACAGTAACATGCTGTTTCTAATTTTCTTTACCAGGAAACGACATTAACTGTAAAAAATGTTTATTGAATCACCTACACACTAAAATATTATAGGCAAACTTTTTCAAACTAATTGAAGCTGCAATAATAAATGACTTATGACATAAAACAGAATAATCTGATGGGACAAGACAAGCCTACAAGAGGGGTTACAAGTTCACAGTGCGACCCTCCACTTCCTACCCAGACGGTACTCCTCCTATGTTCCTGTCTGATGGGCTCAGGTGAAAGAGCACCGTAAACTCCACAGACATGAACCGACACACCTGCTGAGCCCGTCTGTAAGCCTTTATATCCAAGTGTCTGACCTTTGTCAGACTGAGGCCTCTGCCTGCAATGACAGGCAACCTTTACCAGCCCGC
>CAKALG010017241.1:0-12100 GCA_916700815.1 Helicolenus hilgendorfi | reverse complement strand
GGGGGGGGGGGGGGGGGGGGGGGGGGGGGGGGGGGGGGGGGGGGGGGGGGGGGGGGGGGGGGGGGGGGGGGGGGGGGGGGGGGGGGGGGGGGGGGGGGGGGGGGGGGGGGGGGGGGGGGGGGGGGGGGGGGGGGGGGGGGGGGGGGGGGGGATTAGGCTATAAACAAACTACACCACGGTCACATGACTTCACCTCGCCACCATTAAGCTAAAGGCAAACTAGTGTTCTGTTTAGTACTCTCATTTAACCACTTGTTAGCAACCGCCTTTTTTAAGACACATAAAGGCTTCAAAATTCACGAGTGGAATATTTACTGATGTATTTTATATCGTAGAACAATTTCAGGTATCTAACTAAAAACCCATTCAGATAAGCCACTGACTGTTAGGCTGGTTCTAGCTGGTCGTGATTTTAAAGTCAAACCAAAAGCTGAAATTGCAACAACACATCCATCTACTAACTCCGCTCTTATATGTTTTCAGTGCATCAACAAATCCAAGACAAGAAAATCCAGTGGATCTAATCGTGAATGATGAACATGTGTGGAATCAAATCTAAATGTTGCATACTACAACTAGCATCAATTCAGACGAAGGGCTTCCAATAAGCCAGCTGAGTATGCAGCACAAATCAATTACACAAAACATATGACTCACTATGCATCACATTCATCATATACAAGATGGAAGACCACTGACAAACGGATAAATCTAGCATCAATGAATTGAATGATATCAGTTGGGGTACCATGTTTTTTAGTTTACAGCAGTAAACATCAAGACACTGTGCTGTTGTTGTACATCCAGGTTTCAGGCACTGATACCAGTCACTGGCATTTGCCTAATGTTATACATACGTTTGGCTCCTGGCCACAGAATTATAAATATGTTTACAGCTCGACCGGTTGTCTGCTGCTTGTGTTGCATTCGAGCCCCCGAGGCCTCAAAGTGCAGCTCCACAGTGAACTGACTGCAATTTAAAGTTTCATTTCAAGCCGTTTGTACACCAGCAATATTCACCATAAGAAGGCCAGAAAAGATGTTATGATTATGACTGGTGAAGGTGGAAACCAGTGTATGACATGTTCTGCATTGTATTAAACTGCATACCAACATTTGGAAGTTCAGTCACATCTGTTCGTCCTGATTAATTGACCCTCGTCCACACAACTGCACTGGGAGCTGCTGGTCAGTCTGCTACTGGTGGAGACTGTCCTCCCAAGACAAACAACGACATCTCACAAGTTTCATTCTTGACTTTGGGAACTGCTCCAAAATGAAATTGTACTTGTAGATAACATCCCTTGATATCACAAGTGATATTATCAAAAGCTAATGCTAATGACCACAATCGTTTCTTGACTTTAAAGGGGACATATCATGAATATCATTGTGCAAATACGTCTGAGTGTCTACCAACCCACCAACTGTGAAATAAGACAACCCAGTCAGTTTCTTTATGGGCTGCCTGGATCCGAAAACATGTGACTCAAGAAGCCATTCAGATTTGGCTCCTCTTCCTATGTCACATGCAGGCTCATTAGAATATACCGCCCACAGCTTGACAACTACCTTTGCAAAGGTGCACCACATTTTTCTCACAAGCCAATCAGAGACTGCGCTTTTTCAGGAGCGGGTCTTAAACAGACAGGCACTAAAATGGACGGTTTCAGACAGTGGGGGAATACAGGTATAAAGTTTTGTTTATCATTAAAGCAGGTAAACATGTTCTAGTAGAAACACAAAATACAACTATGAACCTGATATGTCCCCTTTAATGGGTATTCTTTTAGCCATGATGGTGAATGGTCCTTAACGTTAACAAATTAGTTGATCCAAACCGCCATCTTTCCCTAACCAAGCTGTCTTTGTGCCTACACCTAACCAAACCTTAATCTTAGTAATGCCAAATTAGAATGCTTCCAGGTATACAGTACAGGTGGCTTAAGAGGTCAATTACGAACTACATATTTTGCTATTTTCTTTGGGAGACTTGTTGCTGAAATTGAACAACGCTGTCAAGAAGCTCCATTAAAGTAGTTTCAGTCTTTAGATTAGAGACGGGGCCATTTCGGTAGACATATTAAAATTATGACAATAGAATAGAAATGGGCGCTGATGTTGCAATGGAACAACAATTGACTTCTTGGTAATAAACGTACTTTGATTGATGTCAGACATCGCACATATTGTATTGTTTCCTGTTACTATAAAGCAATCAAACCTGTAATAACTTATTTTTTTGTCTGCTTGGGAGCAGTGGAAAGAGGTTGTGAACACAACATCGACATGTCGTTTCCTTATAAAGTTTATATGGAGAATGTGTAAGTAAACAGTTGTGTTTACACAGGGCACTCTCCTTTAGCTCTGTTTTGGTCTCCACCAACTCCTGAGGGAAATATCTGACTCCTTAGCTGCTTTGCAGAATTACCAAATTGTCAGGGAAACAGTAAGATCTCATAAATATTGTGAATAAATTCATCTCATTGGAGCATATTCTATGGATGTTAAAGGAAACATTACATCTGTCAGTTAGAGATTTAGGACATTTTTGTAAGTAACTTTTCCAGTGATGATGACAGTGAAAATGATGCTGCCTCACTTTTCCCTGCTTGAGTCATGGGGTAACAGCCCCTGCAGGTCAAAGGCTCAGCTTCATTAATTTGCTGGGTGTGTGGCAGCAGTGTAACCATCACTCATCTTTCATAATGTGTCATTTATCATCGCTAATAAAGCTTGGTCCTATCAGACAGCTCTCTCTCTCTGAATGTCAGGATGTTCTCCAGCCATTGGAGGCTTTTTGGTGCTTAAATGGCTAAAGGGATGGATGACTTGCAAGCAGGAGATGGAGAGTGCCAGCGCAGGAAAAAGGACTAGAAGGAAACTAATTAGCCATATCAGGTCCCAGGGTGGCAGGGTGGACTCCTGGTTGATGAAATCCTGGTTGATGAAATCCTGGGTTCAATCCCCCATGAGGCAATATTCTCCAAAGTATCCTTGAGCAAAATACTTAACCTCTATCTGCTACAGAGGCAGAACAAGACCGGGCTCACCCTGCATTCCACGCAGGGAATTTCCAAACGAAGACAGTTCCCCTCTTGTAAGTAATACAGATTACCTACCGCCTTATGGTTGTATGCCGCTGCCAACCAGTCAAGTTTACATCCATGTCTGTCCAAAATGTCATCACTTCATCATTTTGTCCTGTTAGACATGTATGAAATTCATGAGTTATGGCCAAAAACGTGTTTTGTGAGGTCACAGTGACCTTGACCCTTGACCACCAAATTCTAATCAGTTCATCCCTGAGTCCAAGTGGATGTTTGCACCAGATGTAACACAATTCCCTCCAGACGTTACAGAGATATCGCGTTCACGAGAATTGGTCGGACGTGAGGTCACAGTGACCTTGACCTTTGACCACCAAAATCTAATCACATCACTCCTTGAGTCCAAGGCACATCCTCAAAATATGATACAATTTATTTTCAATCTGAGCCAACATACAACCTCATTGGACACTACCAGTGGCAAATGGCAGAGGGTTGAAGCAAATCAGTGTCTGGTGTGTAATTTAGCAATTCTATGAGATTTCAAAGCAGCAGGACACATCTTCTAAAGCTCCAAACAGCCTGGATTGTTGGACTTTGCATGGGGCCAAACTGCGGGAGCATCGGTCAAACTACTACAAAACTGTTTAAATAAGCCAACAACAACATGGCTAACGTTAATTGTAAGGACAAATCGGAGCAATTGTCACAAACTACAACTAAACATCAACATCGGGTATTAAAGCTGCAGTGGGTAGAAATGGAGCAAATATGATACAACCTAAAAATTACAAGTTGTGTTAATGCGTTAAAAATGAGTGGAGTTAAAACAAATCTGCATTAACATGTTATTATCGTGTTAACTTTGACAGCCCTAATCTTAATTAATATGTCCTAATTGTATTGATAAAAAATGGAAATGGGGGTAGCATTACATTTCTTTCAAAACCTATTTGCTGAAAATTAGTAGTATAATTTATGAACCTAATTTCCCAACCTTTGAAATGTGTCTATATAAGGGATAAGTCACTCATAATTATCATGTGAGGAATCTGTAATAAAAAGCTGTGACTTCACATCGTTAAAGATTTTATATGTGGCCAATCATCATCAGTGTCGTCCCTATCCTGCACACAAACATGCATTCTGCCAGAGCACTCCTGTATCTACACTACCCACCTTCACTGTCAAAGTGCCCTTAGGCAGGGCATCTCAGAGGAAAATATACTACTAAAAAAACCAGTCCCCTCACAGAGATTGGTTATTGCTGACACAGAGCGAGCAGCAGAGGACAGGAAAACAGTGGGAAAAGAAATCTAGCACTTTAACAGACACTGATGTTGATTCAGTGCCTATCAGTGCAACCAGCAGTACCACTCGGGGCCATAACAAGTGCAGGAGGCTTGTTTGGAGTGATGTGCCTTTTCTCCTCTTGAGTGTCACAATCAACCAAAAGAGAAAAGTATATGATGTTTTACAGCGGAGAGGCACAACTCCCACGTGTGAGAAGTACCTCTCATCTCCGTCTGCATTGTGCTGGCTTCAGCTCCTGCTGTCTTCACCATCTCCCTCCCTTCATCCCCCTTAAGCTCTCTCTGTCGCTTCGCTTCATGACTAACGCTGCACTCTCATTACCCAGAGTCCTGCTGTCGACTCTGCCGCCGCGTCTTCATCCTCTTCCTCTCTCCCCTCGCTCTCTCATCTCTCATTTCTGCCCACTCTCTGTTATTGCTTTTGCCGTTTTATATTTCCATTCTCTCTTTAGCTCTCGCTCTTTCTGCAGCTGATACACACACACACACACACACACACACACACGCACACACACACGCACACACACACACACACACACACACACACGGAGACCCTGAGTGGCGCATCACAGAGGAGTTTTGTTTAAAAAAAAGACAAACCCACCATTTGAATGGTGATAAAATGGGGACTGGGATGGAAGTAGGCCTCATTATGAAATATACTGAAAGCTTGGAGTTAAAGAAAATGTGCGTTACTGCTTTATTATGACATTAAAGCTGCAGTGGTCAGTTTATTTTTGGCATCATAGGGCAAAATATCCCATAATAACCTTTCAGCATATTGTAATTCAAGTGTTCTGAGAGATAACTAGACTTCTGCTCCTCCTCATGGCTCTGTTTTCAGGCTTTAGAACATCTAGCCCGTGACGGGAGACTTTGACCAATCACAGGTCATTTCAGAGAGAGAGCGTTCCTATTGGCTGTGCTCTGGCTGGTGGACAGTGCTTGGTATTTCCTAAACAGATCTCAACATGGCTGCCAGGTCACAAACTTTCTCATTTTACAGCTAAACCGTGCACTACTTGATGATTCTGAAAACATTTGAGGAGAGAAATAGCCATTACAGTAACATAATATTGATTCATATTTGATCAGCGCTGCCTAGTTTGAGTGATTGACAGCTGCTCAGAGACGGCAAGGCTCCAGCTCGGCTCTGATCGGTTGTTTTCCTCCGGTCTGTGAAATCTTCCAGATGCCATTAGGAGCACCAGAAGCACATGATTTTTGCAGTACTGTCAGGATATAGTGACTGTTTTATAAAAATAACTTTTGCTCCATTCCTACCCACTGCTGTTAGTTGTAGTTTGTGGCAATTGCTCCACTTTGTTAATCACTTTTTTAATCATATTTGCTCCATTTCTACCAACTTTGACAGCCCTATTTTTTTATTTTTTTAAATGAAGCTGTCTCTTGAATCCAAAATGTAATTTATATGATGGCAATTAAAGCCTGAAACAGCGTTTACACTATCATGAAAACAAACTCTTTATCAAGACAAAGACTAATGGAATGATGTTACTCTCAGCAGCTCCTTAACTAAGAGAAACACCCGTAACCTCCTCGTATTCAGTGGTAGGGCAGCATTAAAGAGGACCTATTTTCAAGTGCATACTTCTATTTTGGGTTTCTACTAGAACGTGTTTACATGCTTTAATGTCCAAAAAAACGCTTTACTTTTCTCATACCAGCTGTGCTGCAGCACCTCTGAAACTCTGGCAAAGCCCAGTCTGCTCTGATTAGTGAGCAGACTGTTGTGATTGGTCAACCAAACCAAATTCTTTGAACACCGCTCCAGCTCTACTCTAAGGGGCGTGCCAAACCAGCCGTTTTGCAAATGTGTTACTTGGTGACATCAACACGTTACGGAAGAAAAGGCAGGACTTCAAGCAAGGCGTTTCAGGAGTTCAGGAGCAGTGAGCAGTGTTTCTGTGGGGGTGGGGGTGGGGGACTTTGGGCTCTGTAACTTTGCAGACCTTTTACATGCACAAAAAACGATACAACACCCTAAAGGAAAGGGGAAAAGCACGATAGCATAATAGGTCCCCTTTAAAACCTTTAAAAGGAAATGTCCACTCTTTAGGTGTTAAAGGGACAGTCTTAATTGAGAGTCAGATGAGGAAAATGATGTCAATTTCGGTACAGAGGTGGCCTTAGACCATCTTTAAATTTCCTGTAATGTGCTTTGCAGCAACTCGTGGAGAGGAGATGAGGTCATCTGAATATCGCAAACGCTGGTCAGTGACCCTGATCCTGGACATGTCCGGGGCCCGTATTTATCATGCGTCTCACTAGCACTCCTAGGAATCATGCTGAAAGTTAAAACTGGAATATAACACTCCTAGAGTAGGACAGAGAACTGCTTCTGAAGCCTGCTACACTGACTTTCAGCAAGAAGAATGAATACCGCGGGGACGCGGCGCGACGCTGCTGTTTCACTACAAAGTGGTCGTTGTTTTCGGTTGTGGACAGTTATGGTTTTATGGTTTGGTACAATTTGAAATGCAAAATATCTGTAGGTCTATGTGCACGAAAAACTAATTTAGGTAACTTACCAAGGTTTTATATGCAAAAATACAATGCCACAATTAATTAAAACTCATAATGATATTCAAAAATAGGAAATGTATATAGTAAACTGTAAGAAAGATTGGCTTTGTTAATAAATGTAGCTTTTATGTAAATGTATGTAGTCTACAGTAGTAGGTAATGATCCCATCAGCCCTCTCCAACCACATTGTGAGAGAACACACATACAGTAATGCTGCTGTATGCTGCACACAGAGCAGCCCTGTCTCCTAAAAAACGACCTTCTCATACAGCTAAACTGCATTGTTGGTTCTTATACTTTGAGGGAAACATATTTTGTCGCAGATTACGTTTGTTTTTCATGTATCACAAATCCATCTTTAGTGACCGTCCAAGTAGGGAGGAGGTCCAGATGGTGGATGGGTCAAACTAACAGGATTTTCCCCCAGGAGACTGTTATACGTGTCCCGTGTGAAACAAACAGTCAAAATGTAGCGTACCTTTGGAGCGTTATTTAGCCTCCTTTGTGACAAGCTAGTATGACATGTTACCAATGGATTTCTTCGTTTTTTTAGTTTCTTATGATACCAGTATCTTCACTCTAGCTTCAAAACTGAGCCCGCTACAACCTTAAAATCACAGGTTGCGTTAAAGAAATTTGTGGCATTAAAACAAATTTGCTTTAACGTGTTGTTATCTTGGTCTTCATGCAACAAAGTGTTAGTAAAGATGAAACGTATAACAGTCAAGAGGGCATCTCTACAGTGTCACACATGAAACACTAGCTGAATGCTATCTATGAAAAAATACAAAACAATACAGTCCCATGCTGTATCACTAATGTGACACTGTATTTTTAACTTTCAAAGCTTTTCTCAGAAACTATCTGCCTTTAACAAGTGGAAACCTGCAATGAAACCTGTCTCACCCACCTCGATGAACTGCTGCTGTACCTATTGTACCTGCATGGCTTCTGTGAAATGCTTCATTGATGATCTATCCCTGACTGAGAAATCTGAATCTGGGATTTCTGAAATTGCTTTTCAGAAAATAGTCAAATATAAATATGATCAGCAGGTCCATCCTAAAAACATCTGGACCACACGTCAAAGGCACATATCTGTTGACATGTATACATGTGCATCTGGGCACAGCTTATACTGTGTTTTATATTTCTGTGCATTAAATATTGATGTGTTAACAGTGATTATCGGTCTGGCCCGTCACTCTCTTTTAACAAGACCCTGAGTGGTTTCAGAGAGAAAAGGCCCGTTTGTTTGGTTCTACAAGCTCTGGAGCCTCCGGCTGTGTTTACTGCTGACGATATCTACATGGCAGAATAAGTATAATGGGTTCCTGAGTGATTTGGAAAAGGCTGCCAGAGAGACAGCCCTTTTTGTGCGTGTGGTTGTTTGTCTATCAATTAGAGTGTCGATTAAATAAATGTGTTTGGGCTCCATCTCGCCGCTGGCAAAGAACAGAGCTGTCTAGGGACACACCTACAGGAGGTTCCCAGCCAAAATCACTTTCAACACATTCCTGCTCAATAAGCACCATCACACGGAGAAACTGGGCTCTATTTGGGACTCAGACATCCAACAGCCAACCCACATACTGAGACTTTGTTCCATCAAATAGGGAGCTTAGCTCAGAGCCACGTCTGCTGTACTGTAGCAGAAATGTGTCTTTGGTAGAGATGCAATCTGAGGCAGAACTACTACTACATACATATCACTTCATAATAAGCACAGACAAGTCATCAGCTAATTATACAAACTGATAGTAGTTGGATTTGCAAACAAAATTAAACTAAAGTCAAATTTGTAAGGAACTAACAATCTCATTTTGACAGCCGAATCAATTTTTAGGGCCCGAGCACCGAACAAGGTCAGGAAACTATTGAAACTGTAATGTTTATTATTAGTATTTATGAAAATGAATTGCCTTTTTGAGGGGCTTAAGGTGCTCGAAATCACACACATTACAACTGTTGAAAAATTTGAAATTTTCTGGGTTTCTTGCTCTGAGGTGACAAAATGGATCGACAGCGCCCCCTATAAAATGGCTAAAACTGAGCCCCTCCTTGTGGTTTCACCTGGATGTATGAAATTTGGTGGGTATATGTAGTATGTTGAGACATTTTTAATTGAATGTGCACTAATGTGTGTGAACTAAGACCAGGAACAAGGGTTAAATTGGGATTCGTCATGCGTAAGTAATCTCTTATCTTGTCATATACTGTATATCTAAAAGGATCATGACGGCGTAATGTTGAATTAACATCATTACTTAGATAGTTCCTGTCTTTGATAAACCCTGTGAGTATAGTTTTATACAATGAAAGATTAAGATGCTCTTCCTTATCACTGGTACAATCTGTCCATCTAGTTAGTTTCTCTGTGATTTGGCGACCCGTTCTCACTCGACAAATACTGCCGTTTAGGGAGTTTAACTCGGCATCGGAATCCGACACACGGAGGCACCCTTTAGCAATGGTATGTGACAAACCGGGCTTTCAACTAACGCCAAAGGAAGAAATTGCAGCCTTTCTGAAACCTGCTGTTGCAGAGCTGTATCGAGACTTTCTATAATATTCCCTTTTCTACCGGTGATGCTGTCTCTTATTAGACTATATGTCTGGAGACAGCTAGTGGAATTAGCTGTGGTAGTAGTGGCAGTGAAAGCTGTCACTGACAAAGCTACACCCACAGGTTTCATTCCTCCAGTCTCTGCACTTTGACTGTCTGGAGCAGAACTGGCAAAGCAAGTGAAGCAACTCCTGCCTGATGAGTGAAGACATTTCTTAAGGTAACATCGGCGCTCACAAAGCTGCCACTTCCCACCTACTGCGACAGCAACGCCTCAGCTGAGAAGAGAGACAGTAGAGGCCACACGCAGCACATCAGTCACTTTCACCCCCCCCACCAATACGAGTTCCTTCCCCTGATGGTTATTCTAAATACATATGTGTGTTCTCTAAAAAGACGATACGCAGCTGCGCACTTTACGGCAGTCTATGCTAATGGATTGATATTCATGCTAACTAATGCTAATGTTAATGCTCTTGTTAGTTGACCAGGCTTGATGTCAGGAGGACTCTGTTAATAAGCTGGCTTTTGTTTCACTGTCTTCAACAGGTGTCAGACTGGTTAGATCAATTTAACACTCATGGTCATGGAGTATGTGCGTTTGTTTCCATCTATTTGGAAATTATGCATTTCCAAATAACAAAAAGGATGATTGCAATTAACCCTGTGAGACCCACAGTAAACCTGTTTTTGTCTCTTTTGGGGGTGATAGCAGGTCAACAGTAGATGTCACATAGAAGTGGTGTTCATCATCTGAAAGCTGGAACCTGGAGATTCATTTGAGATGCAGCTCAGCACTGTGTGTCAAGTTGTTCTAGTCATGAATCATAAATAAACATGAATTAACTAATTAATTGATTAATTAATTAATTAATCAAAATAAAATGTATAAGGGTTTAGAACATTATGATTGAAGTATATGATGGTCATCTCCATGCTCTATTATGTCTCATACGTTGCAGTAATTTTGGGGTTGATACCATTTGTTGCACAGATTTGGTGCTAAATTTAACCATTTTTTTTTACCACTGGAGAATTGATAAAAAATAATTAATAATCCCTCCAAAATACCACATTAAGACACCAAGACCTTGAGGAACACCAAAGAAAAAGCCATGCTGTGATTTGGTATCAAAAATGTTTGACATTTGGAGATTTGTAATTGTAATTCAAGACTGTTTAGGGACCCCAGTATGCAAAAATATTCAAACATCATTTCAGAATAGGCAAAAATAACACATTTATACTGTGTGCAAAAAGCTGCATGTGATTATCATAAAGTGGGCATGTCTGTAAAGGGGAGACTCATGGGTACCCATAGAACGCATTTTCAGTCACATATCTGGAGGTCAAAGGTCAAGGCGCCCCTTTGAAAATGGCCCTGCCAGTTTTTTCTTGCCAACATTTAGCATTATTTAGCCTCCTTCCTGACAAGCTGGCATGACATGGTACCAGTGGATTCTAGTTGCATATGGTACCTTCTCTCTGGCTTTAAAACTGAGCCAGCTAAGCTACAACCTGCTACAGCCTCTGAAAGGCAGTAAAGTTGGTCGGGATTGTGGGTCTCAGAGGGTTAACCAAACTGACCGAACAAACAATAGAAACTTGTGCCCTTAATGTAGTAATTCTTGAGTTGACTGGTTTTGATGACCACTATTGGTGGTCATCGTGAGGCTCTGCACCACACAGCAGCTATCTTTGGAAAGCTGCAAAACTCTGTAGTCCTTACTAGGACTCTCCAGCTCCAGTTATCGAATCAAATGAATCATGTACTATGACTCAGTGCAACACTGACTCAATTGACTTGACCTAAATGGTTTTAATCAAACTGAAACAGGCGTGTGGGTATGATAAAAAGTGTTGTCTGTACACATAAGGACCGGATCTAATTTTAGGGCAACATAAGTCCCAGTTCCAAGAACAATGGAGCTACAGGAACATAACATTTTCACAAGCATTATGGGTTCATTTTGGATCATTTCAACAACTATATGGCATTTGAAACCAGTCCTTTCTATGCACTCTCGCTAGTTCATTCATGCTCCCGCATTGTCCACACACACTCTTTCCCTAACGTACCTCCCTAGTCAGGAAGCAGACTAATCAACTCTGTTTTAATGTCAATACAATTACAAGTACTGTCTGTCCGTCCTCTTAATATTAGCACTGTACTAGTGGTTCCTTGGTCTGTGGAAAGGTTTCTGTTCCTCATTACTCACCCACACCGGTTATCAAATCATGTGTCTTTAAGGTAGCGTGACTCAGTGCAAAACTGTTCCCCTCTAACTGAACCGAGTTGACCTAAATGGTTAGAACTGAACACAAACAAACAGCAGTCAATAAGAGTGCTTACTGCGATGCGTTGTCTGTAGGACCAACTCTAATGTAAGAGCAACACAGGGTCACATGAACATGAAAACCCCTTCAGTTGTCAGAGAGTCAGGGAGGTGAGCACAGGCTGAGAGAAAACAGCGAGGACACATGGCATGTGTGGAACATTAGTGAGACAGGCAGACAGGGCTTACCCTCTAAGACAGTGAGCTTGGCGCTGGTGTTGATCTCTCCCGCGCTGTTGGTGGCCGTGCACTCGTAGATGGCTTCGTCGCGGTGGGTCCTCAAAGGC
>CAKALG010017239.1:0-16888 GCA_916700815.1 Helicolenus hilgendorfi | reverse complement strand
GGGTCACCACGTAGGGCGTCATGAGGAGGCCAGTGGCGGCTGTCCTGGCCAGGCCAAAGTCTAGGATCTTCAGTGTGCAGTCAGACTTCACCACGATGTTGCTGGGCTTCAGGTCCTGTTACAGAAAACACAACACCAAGAGAGAGTTAGAAGCCTGTTTGAAACTGAAGTGGTACAGTTGTGGTTTGACATGGTGGCGTTCTGCGCTGAAAGGTGAAAGGAAGAAGTTTGACGTTGAGAAAAAAAGTTCTGTGTTCTGTTGTTTTGGGCTGAGATGATATGCTTATTTCCCAATTCAATACTACCACGATACTTGGATGCTGATTCGATATATATTGTGTTTTTTAAGTATCGCAATTCTACTAGTTTTGCGATTCAATATTACTATTCATTGCGATATTTGGGAAAAAGCTGAATTATACACTTATAGGGAATTTTATTTTGGAAAATAAATACATTAACACAGGAACATTTTTTGATTTTCAGCATGTATGTAGTCAGAGATGTCCTGAAGTCTAATATATCAGTCATTGTCAGGAATTATTGGGCAAAGTGAATTTATAGTACCGCAAACATTCAGAAATGTAGCTATTTCAAGGTACAAATACGGGACTTTTACTTGGGAATATCTCTAAATTGATACAGTAAAAATGCTTTTATATATATTATTTATCGGCATTATTTATTAAATTATTTTACAGCAACCCAAAAATCACAGAATAAAGACATTTCCCTCACAAATTAGAGGTATTTTCTTTTTAATTTATAAGGGACATGTTATGTTTTATACTTCTGGGGAAAATAATCCAATCGATCTTATTTCCATATATGTATTTTGTATGTACAGTTCCCTTTGTTAACATCTTATTTTGAAAACCAGACGTAGTCACACGTGTGTACTCCCGCTAACTTCGGCAAGTGTGACGCCTAGTAGCTAAGAGTGTGTCCCAAATGTTAAAATTGGGTGTGGGTTGCTGTAGCACGCGCTGGTGTAAAGCCTCAACATCCCAGTCGACTGAAAAGCAGCATTGCAGTCAGAAGGTCACCTTCGATTAAGGAAATCTTTTTTCCATGTTTGCCAAATGCACCAGGGATTTTGGAAAGCAAGAGATAACAAATACAAAAAACATCTTTTTTTGGGTGAGAACAAATCTCCAAATAAATTCCATATATGGGAAACACTTTAGCTGGTGTATAGGGGCATGGATTCTGGTGTTTGTTTTCCTCTAAAAGAAACCATAATTAATTATTGTGCAGTATGAAAAACGAGTAACGCCAGAGATGATGTATCACAGTAAACACAAAGCTTCTGTTTTATTTTATCCTTATTTAACAGTCCTGTGTTTTCATATCAGTGCTGCATTATGTTCTGCACTGATTCATGTTGATCACCTGACACTTAAGAGGATGAAACTCCACCAAGAAAAAAGACATGTTTTGAGCTATGACTAATTGTCTTTGGTAGTGTCCTTTCAAGTGTCTTACCTCTCTTACCTCTCCTACTGAACAACAAAAACAAAGAGCTTTTCAAATGATTTGACTTGCAGAGGAAGTTTTTTTGAGGTAATCCTGTCAAACTAAACTGACACGTCATAAACAAGACTCCGTGCCTGTGGCTGTGGTTAACTGGTGGCCATCTGCCACTTGATTTACTACAACAACTCATTTACCAGCCATGACAGTTTCAGGTTGACTGGCTGGTATTCAGCGTGATTTACATAGCAACAGATTGGATACTTCATCTGTGGTTTCATCACTTTTGACTTCATCGTGATCACTTCCTGGTTTGGAGAATTATGCACACAGACTATTACAACACCTGCCACCCAAAAGTGCCCAAAAATGCCCAGGAGGCAGTTAGCAAACAACACAACACACTAACTTCAGGGAATCTTAAATGCATTACAGGTAAGCAAGACATCGAGCTTCAGGGCTAAAGCACGGTCGATTGTGCTCGACTGCCTTGATAGGTAGGAAAATGAATTCCAGAGGGGGGTGCTTAGCAACTCTGGGCGTCTTAAAGAGGACTAGAGAGCTATTTGTCGCAGCGACAAAGCCCAGGAGGACAAGAGAGCTGAATCTTTGGCGATCCATGACTCATATTGCATCTGTTCACCTTATGAAAGCTCTGCGTGCTGATGCGAGCGGAGCTGCGCAGCTCCGCCTGTGGCTCAATTAGTTCTGGCTGGCAGAGCAAGAGGAGCTCTGCTAATCTACTGCTGCGTCTTCCACTGAGGGTGATTGACAGAGTGCCGCCAGCGTGTGTGTGTGTTATTGACTGTGTGTGTGTGTGTGTTTGTGTGTGTGTGTGTGTGTGTGTGTGTGTGTGTGTGTGTGTGTGTGTGTGTGCGTAGGGATGTCACGAGAACCGATACTTTGTTACCAAGTTGATACCAATATTCTACAGAACTTCAGGTACCATCAGCACTCGAGACTAATGGCGTCCCATCGTCCGGGGGACGATAGAAAATGTGTTTGGGACGCACCCTATTTTTTCCCTGATAATGCTACATTGCAAACAACAAATTCCTGATGAAATCTGCATGGCGAGAGCTAGTTAGCTTTAGCTGTTAGCTACGTGCAGGACTGCGCTCTTTACCGGCTGCTAACAGCTAACGCTAAGTTGCTCTCGACATGCCGATTTCAACACAGGTGTCGCCATTGATTTAATTTATGATGCATTCAGGCTCTATTCAGTAAAATATTGGGCAAAGGTAAGTTCTGACGAAACTGATGAAACTTGAATAAATGCAGTTGTTTGAAGCAGATGTTTTCACAGCAATATAAAATAGATAATAGAGAGGGAAATATGACCTGTTTAACTTCCTAACAAAAAACATTTTCCTTTTATTTTTTACCGTGGTATCGAATTGGTATTGAGAATCGTGGAATTTAACTGGTATTGGTATCAACTACTAAATTTCTGGCATTATGATATCCCTATTTGTGTGTGTTTGTGTTTTACTGCAAACTGTTCATCATCTCAACTGCCTAATCGTTATCTGGCGATTTCATATATGAAATGAAATGAAAGAGAGAGATTTTGCAAACTCACAAATTTAAAAAGGAATAGTTTGACATTTTTGGAAATACGCTTCTTCACTTCCTGAGAGTTAGATGAGAAGACTGATACTACTCTAATGTGTCTGTACAGTAAGTATGAAGCTACCACCAGCAGCCTCTTAGCTGACTTAAGTAGGAAGACGGAGGGGAAAGAAGCTAGCCTGGTTCTGATTGAAGGTAACAAAATCCTGTTGACTGTTAAAAGACCCAAACTATTGGCTGCAGATTTAAGGTGCTGTGTGTTCACATTGTACCGCTCTGCATCATCCAGACAACAATATGACTTCCTGGTGAAGCTGACCTTCATTTGCTGAGCTGTTGTCGCCGTGCGTCACTGAGACTGGCTCAGCTGAAGTGGAAAAAAACGACAACTTATGGTGGTTTTGGGTCTGACTATTTCTTGGCCGGTGGCAGTGTCTTCCCAATATAACATGTGGACCAGCTCTCTGGAGCTGATACATGCAAACTGTTTCGTGTGTATGCATGTATATTAGCGTGCCTCACCCTGTGTATGATGCCGGCAGCGTGCAGGTGTTTGATTCCACACAGCATCTGGTAGAGCAGGTAGGACAGCCTCTCGTGGTCCAGCTCCATCTGAATCACCTGGCAGAGGTTGGCATCCATCAGCTCCATCACCAGATACCTGCAGGGAAACCACAGAGAGTAAAGTAAGACCGACAGAGATGCACAGAGACCGGCAGATGGACAATACATGCAGAGAGAATCCTTTCATGTGCAGGCTTCACCGGGTATTTTATATTAACCAGTAATTATTTCACATGTATGTAGCATATTTTTATGACTTATGTGACAATGTAATACTACATTAAAAATGGAATGTAATAGGATCAAAGTGGTTGCTGAGTTATCTGAAAATCTAGATGACTGTATTTTCCAATTTTTTTACATTTTACTAATATTTTTCCTACATTTTACATTGGCTTGTTTTATCCTTAAAGAAATTTGGACATTTTACTAATATTTTTCCGTCACTTTACTAATATTTTTTGGAAATTTTACGACTATCTGTTGGGCACTTGACTAATATTTTTTCTTTATTTTAAAATGAGTTTTGTTTTGTTATTTTTGGGAAAGAATTTCTGACATTTTACTAATATTTTTGGACACTTTACTAAAAAAATTTCTGACATTTAACATTTGTTGTTTTTTTTTCGGAAAGAATTTCGAACATTTTACTAATATTTTTTTTAATTAAAATTAAATGTAAAGCTACAGTTTGATCTCTTTTTTTCCTCACCCACGCATCACTTGTTTTCCATGGCATTTAGGAAATGACAGTAATGGTTCTCCTTCTCAAAACAGTGATGATGTTATGTTATCTGGCTGCTGTTACATCATCAGTCCCTACAATCCTCCTACATGGACTAAGAACCTTCTGACAGATTTATATACACAAAGAAACATCTTGGTGACAGAGCGTGCAGCTTTGCACCGTCAAAACTAGGACTTCTGCTTGGATGATGATGATTAGTAAACTGAAAATGGGTATAATACGCTGTCAAAGAGTGCAACGATGAGTGTAAGTACACATGCGCATATGCTGAAATATATACTGTATTGCACCGGCATGTAATACAAGCATACATTCAGGTTAACAAACACACAGCTGAATGGAGTGTTCTCCTCCATCCTCTAGAACTGTGTGTTTGCCCTGCAGCCCTCTGGCTATGATTTGTCCAGTTTCCTTTTTAGCTCCAATCAGGCAGACACAGCACTGCAGACACACACACACACACACACACACACACACACACACACACACACACACACACACACACACACACACACACACACACACACACACACACACACACACACACACACACACACACACACACACACACACACACACACAAGCTCTAAGACACACACACACACACACACACACAGAGCTTCTAAAGGACGGCATTAATCATGTTTGTTCCCGTCATACTCTGCAAAACCATCACTTCCCCCACATCTCAGTTTAGTATTCCCCTCTCTGGGATTCAACAGCCAGTTTCCACTCACATGGACGTCTTGTCGGCTTCCAAACACATCGGGGACGCTGCTAAATATACCCCAATGTTCATCTTATTAAAAGGCAGCGTCCACCCGAATGCAGGATTTATAAAAGTCAGAGTTTACAAAGGAATAAAACTTAG
The DNA here is from genome assembly GCA_916700815.1 of Helicolenus hilgendorfi. Classification (NCBI taxonomy): domain Eukaryota; kingdom Metazoa; phylum Chordata; class Actinopteri; order Perciformes; family Sebastidae; genus Helicolenus; species Helicolenus hilgendorfi. Next base: position 11,660 of record CAKALG010017239.1, on the reverse strand, counting down.
GACAGACTGCAGAAGCTGCAATCCAACAGAACCATTATTTGGTAGTTTGTATGTTGAAGATCTGTGTGTTATGGTACCAGAGTTTTTCTGACCCCTGACATCATTGTGACTTAAGTCAGTATTAACAATTATTTTAAAGGGATAGTTCGGGTGTTTTTCAGTGGGGTTGTGTGAGGTATTTATCCATAGTCAGTGTATTACCTACAGTATATTTCGGTCAGCACGCCCCCAGCCTGGAGAAGCAAGCAGGAGTTACCACACAGAAGCAAAGCAAAGTACTGCTATGGACGGGGACGGCAGTAAAACGTGCCGTTCTCTATGCTCTGACCAAAGCAACCAGACTCCATTGAAAAAAAACATAATTTTATCTTGCAGAACACAGGGGTTGCTGGTCAACCGCTGCCTCGATCAGTTAGTTTGTTTGTGTTATTATGTGAATTTGATTAGTTTGGATTCACCAAAGTCACACAATAGCACAAACAAATTAACTGATCAAGGCAGCGGTAGACCAACAACCCCTGTGCTCTGCGACATAAAATTACAGTTTCTTTCAATGGAGTCTGGTGGATTTGGCGGGAGCATAGATGGATACAACGGCTTCAGTTACCCATCAGAAAGGGATGTCTGACAGCAAGGTAAAGCGCTTAAAATATTCCAAGCATAGCATACACTTAAACTGATATTGATTTTTTTTAGGTTAGCCTTTCTTTTAGGTGGCTAAAATATGTTTTACTGTCGGCCCCATCCACAGCAGTACGTTACTTTGGTTCCGTGCGGTACCCAAACTATCCCTTTAAAATGAAACGTTTCCACTTGTTAATCCACTAATTGAATCTACTTTGTAGAAAGTGTCTTAAATATGAAACATGTCCACTTACAGTACTTAGAATTATATATATTCCTTGAAATACATCTCTCTGTGCTTTGTGCTTGTATTAAGGCAGGATAACACAGCAACCAGACATCCAGCTAAGCTGCACAAACCCCTAAAAAGTGAATGTAATCCAAGCCCCCAGCATGCTACATCCTGTATTGATTTTACAAACAAGCAGAGAGCAGATGATATTTGGGCTCAGTAATACTCACACGTCTTGGAATTCTTCCAGTGTCTTCTGTGGTGTGAATACATTTAATAGGCCGATTATCTGCCGAAATAATAAAGCACAGTTATTACTCTGGCGAGTCTGGAGGGGAGATGAACGGGTTGTAATGAATGACATCACCATTGCTGCCTCTGCATCCCTGAACCAGCGAGGAATAATTGAAAGGCTGTGACTGCGGCAGCCTGAACATCAATAATGAATAACAGGACATTCCCCAATTTAAAACGCAACATAAAAAAGCAGCAGCAGCAGCAGGTAGGAGCGTTGCGGTGATTCTATTTTCAACATCACCTGTCAATCAAACAAGGTGATTGAAGTGGTTTGAAATGGAGCCTGATGCAGCACAATTTCAATGGACGCACAAGGACAAGAATGATAATCAAATTGATTTAGCTACGCTTTCCAGAGGGTAAGCTTTGCTCCATCAAAGTGTCCTCTGTTACTTCTATAGGAGATTCACTGCTCGTTTGTGCATCACATTACTTCCGACTAATTTAAACTCTGAAGCAACATTATAAATTTAAAGAAGACCTATTATGCTTTCCTGCTTTTTTCCTTTCCTTTAGCGTGTTATATAGTTTTTTGTGCGTATAAAAGGTCTGCAGAGTTACGAAGCCCAAAGTCCACGTCAAAGGGAGTTACTCTCCCCCACAGAAACACTGCTCCTGAACTGCCTGAAACGCCTCGCTTGAAGTCGCGCCTTTTCTTCCGTAACATGGTGATGTCACCAAGTAACACTTTTACATAATACCTGCCTAGCGGCTAGTTTGGCACGCCCTCAAACAAAGCTAGTTAGAGCGGAACTGGAGCGGAGTCCGAAGAGTTTGGATCAGTTGACCAATCAGAGCAGACTGGGCTTTTTGGGTGGGGGCGGAGCTCAAACAGAGCGTTTCAGACAGAGGGTAAAAAGAGGTGCTGCAGCACAGCCGATGTGAGAAAAATAATTTGTTTTTTGAACGTTGAAGCATGTAAACATGTTCTAGTAGAAATCCAAAATACAAGTATGCACCTGAAAATAAGCACAATAGGTCCTCTTTAAACGCATATGTAAGTCTGTGTCCATAAGAACCAGACACAAGACAGTAAAGGTGTCACAGCTCATTTTGTGTTGTTAATTGATTTCCAATAATAAATATATACATACATTTGCATAAAAGCAAGCATATTTGCCCACTCCCATGTTGATAAGAGTATTAAATACTTGACAAATCTCCCTTTAAGATACATTTTGAACAGATAAAAAATGTGTGATTAATCGCGATTAACTATGGACGCTCATGCAATTAATTGCGATAACATATTTTAATCCATTGGCAGCCCTAACAGAAACATGAAAAAAACATGCTAAAAAGAACAGAAAATGTCAGAGAACTCGAGCTCTTACGTTCTTGTGGTTGACACATTTCATGAGCACCAGTTCCCTGTAGGCCCGCTTCGCGTGAGTTTGATTCTGGAACGGCCGGCTCAGCTTCTTGATGGCGACGTTCCTCTCAAAGTTGTGGTCATACGCTGAACTGGGGTGAAGAACGAAAGCAAAAACTCAGTCAAGAATGGCTTATGTTCACTGAGTACCACAGAAATATTTTTCATACATTGTTAGTTTAATACTTTGAGTTGTTTGGTATCTAGTTCAACAAGAGGTGAAAGGGTGCAGGACAAGACATGCGTCCATGCTTTTGAATAAGATGGAGACATTAGCTAGAAAGCTGATGTGTCTTGCTGTTTAAAGTCCGTGTGTTTCTTTGTGTTTGGTCTCAGGCTGTTGTCTGACACTGTTAGTCAGTGTCACCGTCAGCCTGTGGTGCTGAAGAACAGTGATGGCTGCTGCTTTATAAAAAGATATTTAAAAACATTAAGCAGTTGCTGTTTTTCTGGCCATTTTGGGACAGAACTCCAAAAACATTACACACTTGTTTGACGTATTATGGCCATATTAAAGGACGGGTCAATCATTCTATTTTCTTTTCTTTAGGTTTTTATATCATTCTGTAGCTTCCCAGTGGTGTTCCTCATGTATTCAAATCCGAACATTCAAATTTTGGTGAAAGTATGTATTTTTTAGCATTAAATGCTATTTTCCCAAGCCCTTATCAAAACTTTTTTCCACGTGACCTGACGTAGGTTTCTTCACGATGACGCTGTTACATGTACAGTATATACATATACGTCCTATAGTCAGTGTATTAACGTTACATACAATAACTTAGATGGCGATTGGCATTGGGGGATTCCAGCAGAAAAGATAATTTTACAAAAATCTTGCGTATCCTGCAGTTAAAGCCGATGGAAGAGAAGCATGGCAGATGTTGATATTTGATAACCAGCAATTTCTCACATATCAAAAATAAGTCTTGGCTGATGCTCATGTGCGTCCATTTCTGGGTGTTCCTACCTGGTATGAGGACCAGGTTGATATGATATGCTATCATTACATACAGAAACTAATCCTGACATTGACCCGAGTGATTATGAGGTTCAGATTCTAATTTATCATTCACTTAATCCTCTCAAGTCTACAGAAATCCACAGGGAACACAACACGGCACTGCACTGTCAACAAATACTACATTATGCATCAATTTCTGTGTTGTATGCAACTTATGCTGATGATATGACTTCTGATATCATCAAATTTCAGAGCCGACAGCTGGCAAAGACTGAGCGCTGCATCAGTAGTTTCGATCAAATGTCCCTTCGCCTTCCTATGTGGAACACTTCTTTCTGCACTGATAGAATAGATTCTTGGGAGATTGTTTTAGACACATGAGCCACTCCAGACAGCTTGTCCACATGGCTGACCAGACACAGTCCCACATAAGGCTGTAAAATAACCCATTTACTCATTGAATTATTTTTAATCATGTTTTTAGCTTTCATAATGAAGTGATATAAAAAAAAATTATTGTATTGTAGCTCAGAAAAGGTCAGAAAATAAGATGTTTAAGAGGAGAGATAAGAGGTTTATTTCATGACAAGTCCCTAAAATCAAATATAAATAAATAAGAAAACAAAAGAAATCTTGTCTCAAGGTCTACTTAATTCTTTTCAGTGCTTAGAACCACATCTCACAGAGTTTGCCTGCTTAGTTAGTTAGTTATCATGTGACCTAAGGGACCATCTCCATGACAACTTACAATGGTGTATGGCAGTGTATCAGGGGCATTGTAGGTAAATAAATTACAGAGCTGGGGGAGGGGTAGTAATATTCAGAGAAAAAACTCTGGATTTTCTGAGATTTAAGTTGTAAATTTACAAGAAAAAACTCACAATTTTACAAGAAAACAAAACTCATTCTTCTGAATTGGCCCAATTCACGGCAATGTGTTTTCAAAGTCTTGATTACTGCAGACATATTACACGGCGTCTGTGGTGTGATATGGTTGATCCAACCTTCCAAAGTGAAGCGATGTGGTTCCTTGACAAAGTTTTTTTCCTCGTAAATTTGTGACTTTAATCTCATAAATTTACCAATTTAATCTAAGAGAATATCCAAGTTTTATTTTCGTTTAGTCTCAGAAAATAAAATTTTTCCTGACAATGTACGACTTCATAATCTTAGAGAATATTCTAGTATTTTTCTCGTAGATTTCAGATTTTTTTCTCGAAAATGTATGACTACATAATCTCAGAGAATGTTCTAGTCTTTTCTGGTAAATTTGTGATTTTATTCTCATAAATATACCACTTTAATGTGGGAGAATATCCAAGTTTTTTTCTTTAAATATTTTCCACTTTGATCTCAGAGAATATCCAAGTTTTATTTTCGTATATTTACCAATTTAATCTCAGAAAATATATATTTTTTTCCCTGAAAATGTATGGCTTTATAATCTTAGAGAATATTCTAGTCTTTTTCTCAGAAATGTACCACTTTAATCTCAAATAATAATATATATATTTTTTTTTACCTACAATGGCCCTAATATGCTGCTGTACAACTAAGTAAACACCAGCCACTGATGAAGACCATGAAATTCAGTTGAAAACAGACAATGCTTATTACATGAATAAGTGGACCGTGAGTTTATTTTGTCAAACTACTATTTCTCAGATCAAGACATTTTTTATAAATATGAAAAAAAAAAAATCTCCGTTTGACTCACCAGACGATTCCCTGTGCTCCGGATCCGATGGGTCTGAGGTTCTGGTAGCGCTTTAAAACCATAAAAGTCGAATCGCCCACATCTATACTGTAGTACTCCTTCTCACGCTTGTTCCGGTTCATGGTGAAGCCTTGGACGAACGCTATGATTGGGCATTCACGTGGAGCTCTCCTTTCAAGACCTGCAGTGTGGAAAGAGAAAGAGATGTTGTCAGTTTTTTCACCACTTTTCAACCTTTGATTTCACTATTTCCTTTCCAGCAGCCGAACCATCCACACTGCACTAAAATGCGTATTACGTGGGGACCTAATGTAATTCATGTTTAACACCCTTATTTGCATTTATTTCTTAAAGAAGTGTCAAGTCGCCAGTAGTGATCAACCCCACTGAAGTGCAGATATGCTCATGTGTGCAATGGTACAGTATAAATGTCATCTTCAAGTGTCACTTCATCAGTTATAATGACTACTATATACTGTAAAACCCAAAGGGTCTTGGTAATGGAGTGACGATCGAGGCAGAGAGAGAAACCGAGGAAGCAGGAAGCTGGGTTTCATGCCGTGTCTGAAGACGACGAATCATTAGTGGAATTTGGAGCATTGTGCTGAGGAGGTCGGCTCTGTGATGATAGCTGTACGTTCCATGGACCATGACCCACCCGACCTCTGGATTTCTCTGACTGCCGCTAACCCACCCCTTCTTCATTTCTGTATCCGTTAGCCTACAGGCCTTTCCTTCTCTTTGCATCTTCCTACTCTTGGGTTCTTCCTCTTTCCTTCCATTTAGCTCTCTATACCAGAAAACTGATCTTTATGTTGAACTCAAATGCTGCTCGTATTCACCCTGTGCCTCCTCCTCCTCCTCCTCCACTTGTGTTTTATCCTCCCTGCTCCTCATCTTTATATCCTCTCTTCTCTCCTGCCTTTTCTTGTGTTTGACTCAGACATAACCTCATCTTCCGTCTCCCACCGGAGAACCTTGTCAACAGTCTGCAGCCGAGCCACGTTGTGCAGATGTAGAGAGACAAATAAAAGGTTCACAAAAGAGCCTGAACTCAGTTATTTGATCCTACAGCGAGAGACATACTGCCGAATGTTAGGAAAAAAAGACATGTACTTGAGCAAACGCTCATACTCTTGCAGGTACAGAAACACAAATAAATGTATTTGTTATACTTCCATAGAATCAAAACTTTACTAAACAAATTCACTCAAACACACCCTAACCGAACCAGTCCAATCTTCTGAGATGCTTCACCTGACCCTAAACTAACATAAAGCCCAACCAGTCATACTGTAGGTCTGTCATGATAATTCATGTTGTTGGACGATACATTGTGCCCGAAATAACTGCAAAATTATTGTCATTTTAAGAGCATTTTATGCCACTAACACAACGACAATATAATAGCATAATAATGCAAGCACACCCTTTCAAAGGGCAATGAACTTTTAATTTTTGAAGATATTCAGACATTGGAATTAAGAAATATTATATAATTAAAATATCCTAAATAAATAAACATAAATAAAATAAAAAAATCACACAACCAAAACAATGAATAAAGTCGACTATCTCGCTCTGTAAACAAAAATGTGCAATATCCAATGTCCTCTCTTATGTTAAAAAAACACACAAACAGAATAGGCAGTATAGAGGTCAGCCAAAATGATTGAGGTCACATCCATATATTGTATGCTAAGTAGATGTAGTAATTATTGTGACAGGCTGAACCAGTTATCTCTGCCACAGCTAATCAGAACCCTACCTACCATGACCAAAGAAGGCGGCTCTAACAGGAGGGAAACACTATTTGAACGGGGAAAAGCCTTCGTCAGAAGACAAGGGATGCTCATTTTTCTCACCGATATCAGACACTCGTTAACCGATTATTAACGTGCAGTGGAGCTGTGGTTTTAGTGCCTAACAAGCCGTCCAGCTGCAACAATAAGCCGATGAACAAACAGGTTGAATCCATCATTTATCACCAGCTGTAGTGTATGAGCAAAACAGACAACCGAGTCCCCGGTTCACTCGACCGGGAGAGTTAGCAGCCACGACGCTGCATGTATTGTCGTGGACACATGCAGCAACTTTCCCAATAAGGCGGTCAGCTGTGTGTCGCCCCGGCGTAACGTTAGCAAGTGTCCGGTTGAGAGAGAGAGAGAGTAAACATGTGTGTTTGACGACAATGAATATGAACTTATCAGTAATGTTATAGCTGTGAAAGTAGTAGTAGTAGACGTCAAAATCTCAAGGATGGATAATTTAGACCACACAAAGTGTGTTTATTTCCCAACTGTAGCGAGGCTGCAAGAATTTATTTGCACAATTATGATCGCTATAATAACCTCAATGTCAAGTGTTCTCACATCCCTATATTTCCATATTATTCAGTCTGATGTTGCATATCATCAAATATTTAGACTCATCCACCTAAGCCGCAAAAATGTCAACTCCGTTTGCCGGCGGTATCTGGCAGCAAAGGGACCAGAAATAATATGTGAGCAACTTCTATAGGGCTTTATAGAAAATAAATGTCATTGGGTAAATCAAATATAAGCTGCGTTGGAGAGAGAGTGTGTACTTGTGTCGTGTTCTACTGGAATATGTCTAAGCTGATGTTAGGCTTCAGCGCGCGCTGTGACATGATTTTTCTCCTGTTTGGAGACAGAACAGCCCATATCAGGGTGACTGTGAGACTGGAGGATCTGCGGCTGCATGTGGAAACGGGGCTGACAGTGTGTGTCAGGCTGTCAGCCCAATTCAACTGTTAGGAGGCGTGTTGTACAGCCAGGGCTGCACGCAAAATAAAGAATGAATGAGTGAAAGCAAGTAGTCAAGTGTGTTCTGCATGTTTAGATAGAACAAAACAAAACACAGGTCCACAACTAGGGCTGCACAATTAATCCAATATTAATCGCAATCACGACTTTGGCTTCCCACAATTAAATGAACATGATCGACTGCAATATTGATGTTTAATATGCGTGCTCCGCTCATAGAATACTCTGCTGCATAAATCGAGCGCTTTCTGAACTAACAGCTAGAGATGCACCGTCAGTTTAACTTCCTAACACTGGCTCTAAGCAGCTTATAGTATAGACTTACAACTACTAATGCCAAGATTTTTTTTTAATCAAAGCAAATATTTAAATAAAAATACAAGAATGTATTTGCTAATCATATGAATTGTGTGTTTTTATGCAAATAACCACTATACATGACATTAATAACGTAAAGGAATAACATTTCGAATTTTTAAGTGAAAGTAGCGCTGTTTTTTTAAATGTGAAATTGAAATAAAAAAAATGTTGTCCCTTAAATCTATGAATAATCGTGATAATAATTACAATCTCAATATTTATCAGAATACTCGTGACTATCATTTTGGCCATAATCGCGCAGCCCTACCCACAACTACATTTTATCTATCTGACACCATAACACCTGCAGGAGTCAAAGGTCATTCGGATCTATTGATAATCCTTATCGATATCATATTGACATCAAAGTTGCAGCTTTATAACAGATTTCCCATCAACCACAGCTGGCATAGTTGTTGCCCTCCATTGAAAATTGGGAGGATGTAACGTCTCTGACAACCAGACCGAAGAGAGCTGTGTCAAAAAATGTCAGATATGGCTTCTGGAGAGGCGAACACACATTCGTCTTGGCAATCCTGTCCAGATTTACACTGGTATCTCCCCAACAGCCGTCCATCACACTGTCTCTCCTGGGAGTCCATCTGTCCCTCACCGGCTATCACAGGTCTGCTCTTGTTCACTGTGAATACAGTGCCTTTACTGTCCAGCTTCTTGCATATATCAACGGGGTTTGAGTTATCTGCGCGGCCAAGATTGAGTCCAGTCCACTGGCAAATTGGGAGATTTAGATTTTATCTTTGAACTGCTCGCATTCAGCCAAAGTAATGGCTGCTGATAAGAGCACATTCTGTGCCACACATTAGTACCAATGAAGACACTGGACCACATTTCTCTTCCAATCTTCGGGAGGGACAACTTGGGGGTATTTAAAGGTCCATCTGTGTTCTCTTCCATTTTGTTTTTTTCTCAAATGAAAATTGAGCCGTTAGCTAAAGCAGTGATGTATGTTACCAAAATAAGCTAATCAAAGCTAATCAATAAGATTATGAATAATGTGAATGCTAACACTAGATGAGTCAAAGTTAGCTGTGCTAAGTTTGGAAATAACTGAAAGCGTTAGTTTGGATTTTTTTAATTGGGCTTGTATGTATACTCCCATGTTCTGCGCAGGTAAACTAACTGCTTTTGTGAATGTAGTCTGGTGGCTTTAAACAGAGGGATATACCGTCAGCTCCCTGTCGGAAACAGCTTTTCACCACTTTACCTCACTGCCAGACAGCCCTGACCAACGGGGAACTGAAGCCATTATATCGGGGGTCTTCAAAGCCACCAGACTCCTTTCACAAAAACAGTCATTTTATCTCGCAGAACACGGGAGTTGCTGGTCTACAGCTGCCTTGATCAATTAGTTTGTGTTATTGTGTGCAGCTTTAGCCATGATGTCTAACGCTGCTTTTCATGGCAATGTGTGAAACACAAAGTGTTTCCATACTTTACTGTGTGTGTAGTGTTTAACACTCTTTAAAATGTGAGGGTTCAGGTCGTATCCATGTGGACCCTGCGCCGTTTTCTACTTTATCGTCTACAACAATAAAAGCGGTAACTTCCTTCTACCTCCGCATAGACTCAAATGAAGCAAATATATCGATTCTGGCATTTAAAAAAAGAAAAATCGCGATACATAGATGAATAGGAAAATTATTTTTTTTCCCACCCCTACTGTTGGGGTTTATTTCACAACAATGGCCGGCTCGCTGTACTTTACTATCCCTTACATATCTTTACATTGCAAATAGTTGTTTGCTGCTATATTAATGCTCTGGATATCGTATAGAGCACCTTAAAATGCCCCATACATTTGGCTATACAGTGGATGAGACTGCCCAAAACAAAGTTCCATCAAATAAACCTTGAGTGCGAGACAAACACCAGCACATACACCCATCCTCTGGGGCATGCAGAGAAACACCCCCATAACAAACAGTAACATTACTACGTGCTTTCCACCCCATTAATAAACACCTCACACATGCTGTTGCCCTTTTTAATGGTAAAAAACATGGTGCCGATGCACAATACGTGCTATCTATTCATATTTATGGCGACATGATTGTAGATTCTTGTTTATTTTTGTACAATGTATTATTCCAAATAGATTTTGTGTTTGCAGCTCATACACTTCTTTTTGGGGTTTTGAATCTAAATGTTAAGCTTAACAACAGGAATAGTGACTAAAAATGATGTGATGTATTTCAATACGGACTGCTACGGAAAAAAAATAAATCACCAAGATATTTTTTTGCCATATTACCCAGTCGCACAGATGTCATTATACATTATGTACATAATCAATTGTGCTTGTAAATCTTTACAACAAGCTTTAGTCTATTTGAACAGCTATGTGAAGTGCACATAAGCACAAAACATATTTGCACAAGGATAGAATGACTAAAGAAACATCACATGTTGCAGAAGAGGATTTGAACATGATCCAATAGTATGGAAAGACACGAGCGAGTAGTGATCCATGACTGCATGTTGAACTGTGGCATGCTGTCGTTTTAATTTGTCTGGGCTGGTCCTGGCCAACAGGTTAGAGCGGGACAGCCAGCAGATGCCACAGCGTGGCCTGCCTTTATATCAAATACCGACTACACCTACCACAGCAAATTATGGTGGGTACTATAAGCTGATCTGTTAACGGAGTCCGGATACAAAGACTCACAGAGTACATTCAACTTTAACATGGAGGAACAAAGAAATCAATGGCTTGAATGTTTGAGCCCCGACAGAAAACGTACTGTGTGTGAATGTGCGATAGTGTATCAACGTAAATGCAGGTTTCTAAACCAACTGTGTGTGAATGAGAGATGGTCAGCGTTGAGTGACTTGCAGCAGGAAGTGGAGAGGAGAAATGGCAGAGCGTTTTGTTTTATTTCATTTTACAAACCTAACGTTGCATAACATTAGGTTAGTGCATCGCTCCAAAACAAACTAAAATGGTAAACGACTCATTTTTACTAGAGGTGTAAAGTCAGTACGCGAATGCACTTTGGAGAGAGAAAGACGGACAGACAGACAGCAGCAGTAGATGATGGAGAGGTAAACAGTGCACGCACTACACTGCATTAACTGTATCTGAAAATTGTGTGCATGTGAGTGAAAGGAAACCTTTAAAATGTCAATAAACTAATATTAACCTACAGAGATAGAAGAAAAACGCAGATCTCTACTTAAGTAAAAGTAGTAATACTACACTGTAAAATACTATTGCATCAAAATATTCGGCTACTTGAGTAAAAGTATTAGCATTTTACCAAAAGTAAAAGTCCTGTTTACGCAGAATA
>CAKALG010017238.1:0-13130 GCA_916700815.1 Helicolenus hilgendorfi | reverse complement strand
AAGCAGTGCCGCTGGCTGTCTGGCTTGTCCATGTGCTGGCAGTGCGAATGGTGGGTAGTCCAGCCCTCCATGTGGACACACCATATTGTCCTTGTCTGAACTCCGCCAGAGCCACACTCCTCCCCGATACACTGACCCCACTGGCCTGCAACCAAGAAGAGACACATGGAGAGGGCATTTTCATTAAAACCTGCAGCTTCAGGGGAAAAAAATATGATTTAAATTGCATCTATCTGGCAGTTTGCAATCAAGCACAATTCAAGGCCATTCACTTAACCTCTGTGATTGCTTTATTCATGAACTGAGGAAGAAAGGGACAAAAGTAAAAAAAGTAATCAAACCACTGGCAGACATCAATATAGAAAAATACAAGGTTAGTTTCTCTGTCACAAAGGACTAGATTTGATCCCAAACTGATCGGCATCTTAGGCTTCATAAGACATGACTCGCTGTGCAACCACAGTTTCTGTTCGTCAGATATTATGTCAGATATGCTATTGCTTTGCTGAGCTGCACAATTTTGTGAACTCCTTAAATCTGGCTTAAAAGCAATATTGCAATATTTTTACTACAAAGATGAGGCACTGCGCATCAAGGCTGCATGTTTAAGGCTAAAATGATAATCATGATTATTTTTGATCGCTATGGAGATTACGATTGTTTATCATGATCATACATCGATTTTAGGGACAAAATGCACTTCTACAATTAAATTAACAGAGCACTGCTTTCACTTACATTCCTGCTAACTATCAAATCTCTGCATCAAAATAAGACTCAAAATAAGGTTCTTCTTCACCTGAATAAAATGTACAATCTGATCTGGGGCTCAGTCCGTCACATACACTCTTCTGAGTCGAGAATGTAATGCTTGTGAATGTGCGATAGTTAACGTTACAGAACCGACAAATGAAACAACGTAAATGCAGGTTTCTAAACTGTAATAATACATCATCATTTATTAGTTAATTATCTGAAAAGTAAATAAATGTATTAAATGTAGTCGTTTAAGAGAGGGAAAAAGACTCGGATTGGTGTCGGTATCGGCAGATACTCAAGGTTTCGGTGTCAGACATTAAAAATAGGTATCGAGCAATCTCTAGTCAAGACATGTATGGCATTTTGCTGTGGCCTGACTCTTTGCAAACAGCACACTGAGGATTTGAGTTATCTTAATGTGCAATTACCATGGCTTTAATTTAAGAATACAATCAGGACCTGTCTTAAAATGAATGTCAGCAGTAAAGGGATTTGTCTGCAAAATAGAAAACAATTATAATAACATCTAACTGCCTTTATTGAGTAATTCTCAGTGTACTGAGGCTAACAGCCCATAGAGAAACAATATTTTTTGTATGTTGGCAGAACTGCTAACAAACATCACTGTTTGAAAAGGGCAAACGGCAAACGTGTTCAATTACATTTCATATCTCACGAGTTCTGACAGTTGATTCGGTCGATATCTGATAGGTCTCTTTGCAAAGATTGATCCATCTGTCAAAACAGCTGCTTCAAAAATACACGTTCCTCATGAATTAATTAAGTATTCTGAAATATAACTTCACTCTCTGCTCTGGTTGCATTTGATGTGACAAACTCTGAAACATAGATATTATGGACGAGACATATTTGAACATTACGATTAGTCATACTGACATTTGAAGCTTAGAGAACTTAAACTAACTAAACAGCCCAGTTAAGCTACACTCACAAAGGTGCAAAATCCTGTTTTCACTCCTCCTGAAAACGCTCAGCCTGGTATATTTCACACACAGTTAAGTTATGAGAGAGAGTGGCGACTTCATTTTCAGGTATTCACCGCCCTATCTGAGTGATGATGTGGTTGATTTCTGCAGCGTGAAACAGAACCACGCTTGGCAGTCACTACTTGGTAACATCAAAGCATGTGTGACAAAAGCACAGTGATTTTACACCCCTGACAAATAGAGGGAAGTAGAAGTGCTCTGTTGTCAGAGAGGGAACAAAATTGCTGATACTTTTTTTTCACCCCGCTGTGAAAAGTTCCCGTCAGCGGCAAATTGTAGCTTAAAATGTAATACTTGTATGGATTCAACGCTGACCACACGTCTCTATCTCTGTGAAGAAGAGGACTACAAACTTTTCACAGCCACCATCGAGTCTACAGATGGTGAGGATATGATAATCAAAACAAAATCTAGATTTGGAATATAACATTCACCCATCTGAGAAGAAAAGAAAGCTGACTGTTTTGTTTATTCATATGGGGCAGAAAAGCGTTTAATCCAGTGGGCTACCTCCGTGTCTGAAAAGTGAAGCCAATGCTGAAGTGCCTTAAACTTGCATTCTTTCTAACAGCCAGCAGGGGGCGACTCCTCTGGTTGCAAAAAGAAGTCTGATTGTATAGAAGTCTATGAGAAAATGAGCCTACTTCTCACTTGATTTATTACCTCAGTAAACATTGTAAACATGAGTTTATGGTCTCAATCGCTAGTTTCAAGTCTTCTTCAATACAGCATGATGTTCATTTAGTAAATTATGGTCCCATTTAGAGTCAAATAGCCCATAAAGCAGGGGATGCTTTAGGGCGTTGCTACCTTGTGGTTGACAGGTCACTACCACGGTGTTGTCCGGTCTGGGAGTTGCTCCTGTTAATAGTTTTAATTGTAAAATTTTGGTCACCTAAAAATGTCTTATTCAGCGTTCGGTTGTACTTAGCTCCACCCTCTTGTGTCACCTCTGGTTGCAAAAAAACAAGATGGCGACGACCAAAATGCCACACTCAAGGTTTTAAACAGCAGTCCACAAACCAATGGGTGGCGTCACGGTGACTACGTCCACTTCGTATACACAGTTTATGGTTTTAATTAGAATCAAAATGCTGCAGTGGTTAACACCATCGCCTCACAGCACAAGACTCCTGGGTTGAAATGAACAGGCTGGCTGGATGAGTGCAGATAATGGATGGATGGATGGATGGATGACAAATATAGGAAGATATAGCGAGTTTAAGGCACTTCCACATTGGCCTCACTTCTCAGACACAGAGGTTGCCCCACTGATCTATACCACCAGAACATGCTATGATATACTGATCCACATTGTGTTAATATCTGTGTAGATTAAGGCTATTAGAAAGGCTAATAAAAAGGCAACTTCATAAAATGCTAGATTAATTGATAAAACCCAATCCAAAAACTAATTTGTGCCAATTATAATAATTTAGTTCATGACCTTTTGTCCCCATTTACAAAAAAACTGTAGACATAAAAACAGAAAGAAATGAAATCACTTTGCTGATATGATGTGGTTATCTACGTCAGTCACGTTCACTTCTCAGCCAGTTATTTTGCCACATGCTATGAAAGGGATAATTTGATTCATTTCTTCTAATTGGAATTAAATTGATGTAATAATGAGATCCTAATGCTTCCTAAATTGCTTTCGAATGACAACTCGCTGAAATTGTTTTATGCCTTTTCGTGCCAGTGAAATCTTTTGTTAACACTTTGTTCCCTGGCCAATCATTGACACGACAACACCGCTTTGAAGCTGTTGCTATTTGCTCGAGGGAGCGACGTTTCAAACTGCTGAATGGTTTCATAGTTCATCGAAGCACATCATTGAGCTGATTCGTCTTGGCTTTGCAATGTTAATGGGGGCTTACAGTGTAACTAACATCATTATGCTCATGTGATCTTTTTGTCTTACACAGCTCAAAGGATAAGAAATCAAATCCATTATTGCTTTCATTTACAAAGAGATTTTTGTACACCGGAAAGAAGATTAATGATTTGTCCATTGGCTTGATTCTAGAAACGAGGTAAGACATGCAAATAAACAGAAAGAGGCACAGTAATGAGAACATGGCCATCTTTGTCTGACACATTTAGGGTGGTCCAGCTGATGCGTATGTCGTTGTGTGTGGTGCAATCTGATGAATTATGTCACAACAGATATCATCAGCCTTTTGTCTTCATTCACACTGCAGACGAAGACACACATGTTTGGCGCAAACAGCAAAGATATGGACGTGGATATGTGGTACAAACCTACATGTGACTTGTATTGAACCATTCAAGTTGTAGTTTGTACCTTGATAAAAATCAGCTGCATACAACATGAGGCCAAACCAAAAATAGGGACATACAGTATGTGCTCTGGAGCAGCTCAGTTTGACTATGAAACATTTTTATTATTACCTTAGCCCATTCAACTTGTTTCATGTTCATGCATTGCCAAAAGTGGACCTTCACCAATAAGAGCGCACTTTAAATAGCACAATCGTTCAGATTCCTACTCCAGTACGTGCCATTGACTTCATACATTCATTTAGTTTTTTTGAATGCAATACTTAAACTGAGCTAACATGGTTTTGCTTCAGTTTGAATTGATAGTTTGAACTCTGGCTTAAGATGATGTGACCTGCGAGGCTATTTGTTTACAACCTCAAAGACACTCCAAGTGCTTTGAACAGGAGAGACGTGTTGATTCTGTCAGAGGAGAGAAGAGGATATGTACCCAAGGCCACTCACGGCGGTGAAAACATCTACGTATATGAGAAACATTAATTAGGACACATTAGACAGTAGATGTCAGTAGAATTTAATTTCAATTTCAACATTCCAGCGCCGCAAGATGCTTAAAGAGACGCTCTCAATTCAGTCAAAGCTGACGAGACCAAAAAAATCTTATATGGGTTACACCCTAAAATAGACATGAAAAGCCCTCCACAAATATAAGATATGAGCAGCAATTCACAGCTGAGCTTGAAGACCTTCAGTGTCAACACCGAGCGGCTCGGTGTGCTGCTCTTGTGGTCACTGATGGCCCTGTTTCATGATAACCACTCTTTCATCAGCGTGTTGCTGTTTTCACGCTGTGCCAGGATGTGTGTGCCTGATTTATGGAGGTGTGATTGGGAGTGATTCCGCTGCCAGGGGAGCCGGCTAACACGAGCACTAGTTCATCTCCTAAGCTCTGAATAATCACTCTCTCGATCTGTCAGCATCAGCATCTGTCAGCCCCTCAGGAGGATCCAGTCACCCACAGCTCCTTCATTCCTGACGCACTTAGTCGCCTTGCTTACACCCCCTCTCGGGGGGCCTTTGGTTCCCCCGGGGAGGCCCCTGCTATATTTACTATTCCTTTTACGTCCGGAAACAAGAAAAGAAAAAGTGAATTGGCGAGAGGCTGTGCAGACTTCTCTACAACAATACAGGAAAAGACAGGAATTAAACTTAGCCGGTGTAGCGTGACAGAACACGTCTTCTCTTTCTCAGGATTGTTCAGTTGAACCCTTAAGTTGGACAAATGATAGCAGAGCTGCACGACAATAACAAGTAACATAACAAAAGCCAATCTCCGCTGTGCCCCGAAACCAGACAGACGGAGACAAAGAAGAAGCAAACAGCAAAGCAGTAAACTGTCTCTTAAACAGCAGCGCTCCGTCAAGAGATAGAAAACAGCTCTCACCGCTGTTCAATCTTTTGCCTCCCTTTAATTACATTTTGGTAAAAGCATCACTGAGTCAGGTCAGTAAAGTCTTAAATGGATTTCTTGGTGCTTCCAACCTGATGCCACACTTTGGGGCTGTTAATGTTTGATGTTTACTAGTGCTGCTTTAAAGTGCAGCTCCATTATTTGGGGGGTTTTATGTCATTCTGAAGCTTCATAGTGGTGTTCCTTGTGTATTCAAGTCTGAATGTAAAAATGTTGGTCAAAGTATGTGTGTTTTAGCGATCGATGCAGCGGTAGATCAGCAACTCCCATGTTTTCCGAGGTAAAATGACTGTTTTATGAATAGAGTCTGGTGGCTTTGAAGACCACGATATAACGGTTCCCCGTCGGAAAGGGGTGTCTGATGACAAGGTAAAGCTTTGAAAATATTTTAGGTGGCTAATATGCGTTCTTCTTCTACTCCCGGCGTCTACGTACAATTTACCTCGCCATCAGAAAACTTCTTCCAACGGGGAAACTGAAGCCGTTATGTCGCTCTCTCCAAAGCCACCAGACTCCATTCACAAAAGCAGGCTTTTACCTTGCAGAATGCGGAAGCATACTTACAACCCCACTTAAAAAAATCCGAACTAACCCTTTCAGTTATTTCCAAACTTAGCACAGCTAACTTTGACTCAGCTAATGCTAATATTCACATTATTGATTATCTTTGATTAGCTTACTTTGGTAACCTACGTCAATGCTTTTTGCAACGGCTGAGTGGGTGTTTCCATTTGAAAAAACACAACGCTTTTATACCAGAACAGCTGGATTTTACTCGCCCAGAGATGCTTCTGGAACCCATGCATTCTGCTTCAATGTTCCACAAACAGAGACACGTCTTTTCTGAGCATTTATTGATCATATTCATCTGTGTCTCCATCTACTACACTGTCCCAAGCAATTTATTAAGCTTGTATAAGAAACACATCAATTACCTCAGTTCTGAAGAGTTAACAACGTTCAGTACTACAACTCGAACAGCACAGCGCCAAACTTTTAATGTTCATCGATGTGCGATTCATCTGCTGATTTACTACAGTGACACATACAGATAATGTTTTTTCTCTCTACGCGGCAGTTTTCCGTGCATTTTTCCTCACAAACATCTGCTGACTTTACTCACCATCCATCTTCAACTTCTCCGCCCGAGTTAAGTTTGACTGTTCGGATACATGCGTCCTTTGTCACAACACTTTTTAATTAAATGATACCTATGCCACTGCGCCTCATTATGCGCAGAGCCGTCCCCGATGCCACACTTCCATCAGTTGTAATTTATGAGCAGCGAGGTGCATCCTCAATTACAGCATTCATATATGCAGAAATACATCAGATTATCACCAGGCAGTCAATCCATCTGGAGAAGCCCTGATTCAGCTCATTTTAACCAAAGTGTTTATGGAGCAGGTTAGAAGGGGAATTTGCGAAATGTGAGAAGAGAAGTTTGAAAATCATCGCCGGGGGACAATTCACAGATAAAGTGACAAAAAAAACACTCATCACCTGCAGCTAAAAAAATAAAGTCTGCGTGATGATGAAACGAATGAGCAGCTACTGTGAGAAGTTTGACCTTCCTGCTTGAATATAAATCATGTATTTCCATAAATGCTCAATAAATGAATGCATTATAGTATTTGTGTTTTGGCTTGACAATGAGCTACTTATTGCTGCTTGTATTATCCCAAGGAAAAGCATCTAATGCTGCTTCAGTATCCCACACTAATGAATAATGTTCCTTGGGGCTGCATACATGATCCCCAAAGGGCTTTTGTTATTTAGCATTCAGTCCTACAGCACAAGTGCCAGACCTACTTGAATGCCTAATCGCTGACTGAATGGCCAGCACTGTTTAAACAAGACAACACTAACACATGTTGGGCCCATTGAGTGATGTAATCCCCATTTGGGCCAATCAGTAACTAACCAAATAAACACTTTAAATACAAACCCCCTCTTCAGCCAAACAACGCCGTTTTAAAAGTGCAGCAATGAGACTTGTTTCCCTTCATCAATGAGAATCTGATTAGTGGTGTCTGAGATATTATGTGTGATAAACAAATAAACACGCAGACTGGAACTGATCCAGAGTCTGATGCCTGACTTCAAGTCAGTCAGTCTTGCACTCTATAAAGCAAAATGCAGGACCTGCAAGCTCCTCTGCTCCTCTGATTTATCTCAAATCCATAATGTGGTAAATCATGAGGAGGATAATTTTAATACCAGCGTGAAGACTTCTAAGTGACTAATCAATATTCTTTAGTCGGTATTAGCATGATTCCTTCATTGAGTTATTACTGTGTGGGGGGTAAGGGCTGCATTTAAATTGATTTAAATCAGTCAGAGAACACAGTGAGGTTGGACCCACAAGAAATAACAGAGATCATTAAGAAGCAATGCCCTTTCTGTAACTATGTTTTCATGTTCTTGTTTCTCTGGATATTTCCTTCTTCAGCTCCGGCTAAATTACACAACACAGTGCTGTAAACCGGCTGCATGATTATACCGAAGGAAATTGTCATTTTGATCCATATTTAAATGCAATTTGAATGATGGCATGGTATGGTCTAATCTGGTTCCTGTGTCACACTGACATTCACTATGCACTGGATGCTTACTTATTTACCATATTTAAGTCACGATACGATCTTATTGTAATAAGATATATTGCAATTTATTACCTTTTTTCAACTGAAAATTACGCAGTTTGTCAACATCTGTTTTGTCTAAATAAGACTTTTCAATATGCTCATCTCAGAGTTTTCATTCACATATCTTGAGGTCAGAGGTCAAAGGACTCCTTTGAAAATTGCCATGCCAGTTTTTCCGTGCCAAAATTTAAAGTCACGTCGGAGCGTTATTTAGCGTTCTTCCCGACAAGCTAACATGACGTGGTTGATATCAATCAATTCCTTAGGGTTTCTAGTTTCATATGACACAGAATAGCGGTCGGGCCCGCTGGCGGACTGTCGAATTGTAAGAGGTTATCGATATTTGACGTCTGTATGAATAAAATATTGCGCCGCAAAATACTGTATCTCAATGCTGTGCTGTATCAATGTTTTCCCCATCCCTACTATGAACAGACCGACTGATATTGATACAACATGGCATCCAAATATCATCCACAGCAGAAGAGAACTTCTTCAGATCCAAACATCATAAAATTGATTGAGCACTAAGTTGTGGTACAGAAGCAGCACCTCAATACAGCAGATCTAAAAACATGAGGCATCACCACTAAATACAATATGATGAATGCATGAAGGCACAAATATACGACATGCATGCGTGTCATGTAAAAGTATGTAGTACGGACACATAGAGTTGATTTATTGCTCAACTGAAGATCCAGGCTACTTTTTAAGCCAATTTAGTACTTGTGACTGTGCCGAGGAAGACCGGCTTTGCACTAATAGCAATTACAGACAGACTGACTGTAATAACTGTGAAATGAATATGAATGTATTCTTTTTTCTCTTTTTGAGACCAAGTGCACACCTTTAACTGATGAGAAACCTTTGCTCACCGTTGGCTCGGAGAGCTTTATCTGTATGTATTACTGCATATGCACAGCTGAAGAATAATCTTGCATTTCTTATTTTCCTCTCTGCCTGATACATCCTTTTTTCCGGATCATTGCTTGAGTCACATTTGTCTTTGTTTCTCCTCTGTATATGCTAACCTGCCCACAGCGGTGGGCTGTCAACAGAGTTTCAAATGGGTGCTGCTGAAAACACGGGCTCCTTTCTGTTAAGTCAAGACAAAACAAGCAAAGGTGGGCGGATAAATTATTCAAAAACAGCTGACACAAACATTATTTTCCTGGGCGTCCATGCCTTCACAATAAAGATCCTGGACTAAGCCATCACAGGTAACCTATTGACTGAATTAAGTGTGTTGGTTTCTAAGTTTTATTGGAGAATGGGGGTTGGGAAAAAAAATGTATTCACCTATGCATCGCAATTTTGTTTTTAAAGATTTTTAAATACATTTTTTAATACCAGAATTGATATATTTGCTTCATTTGAGTTTATGCAAACTGTATATAAACTGTATATACAAAATACATATATGGAAATTAGATTGATTGGATCAGAAGTGTAAAACATTAAATGTTCCTTATAAATTAAAAAGAAAATACCACTGATTTGTGATGGAAATGTCTTTATTCTTTGATTTTTGGGCTGCTGGAAAAACATTTTTAATAAATAACGCCTGACACTGACTGATATATTTGACTTCAGGACATCTCTGACTACATACATGCTGGAAATCAAACATTTTTACTCTATCAATTTAGATATTTTTCAAAGTGAAAGTCCCTAAAAAGTGTATGATTCAACTGTGCCCCATGGTCTAGTGTTAAAAAAGTTAATAAAAATCGCAATAAATTATAATATCAATAAATCAAATCTAAGAAAAAACTTGCAGAATCGCAATACATATCAAATCGGCACCCAAGTATCATGATATTACTGAATCGGGAGATTTGGTGTAGTGAGGAATCGGTGATATTTTTGCAGAGTTGCCTCTCAATTCTGCAAAAATAACACTACTTTACTGTCCTTTCAGATGTAATTGTTGATATCTGGGGGCATGGTAACACTGCCAGACAGCTTCACCACTAAAATGAGTTAATACATAGTTAAACGTGTATAAAACATGTCTGATCGCTGTCTGATTGCTGATGTCTGTAGCTTTCCCTGTCAGACTCTGATATAATTCAATTAACTTGGTGAGCAAAATGTTGTCAAGTGAAAGATGTAATGTCCAAAACTGTAACAGCTTGACGAACGGATATTCAATTATGTGTAATGTCATGTCAGCACAACACAGCAGGGCACTAGTTTTTATGCTCATGTTCAACAATAAATCCCATTCCAGTGATATTCCCTTTTTTTACTAATAGTGATCGTGGCATGCCTCTCGCTGTCTTGCTGAAAATTATGCTCATGGTCAAACGTAGACAGGATGTCTTATTCTCTGACTGAAATCAATGTTTGGCTGTTCCATTAACTGGCCTTGGGAGAGCTGCTAGTTCTTCTACAAAGCAGATATTGCATTTCCTCTAAGATCTCGTTTATACACATAGATCCCACTTTGATTTTAGGCTGGAAAACCCCTTCGGGCGTTTCTCTGAGAATCAATGTGGTTACACTTATAAATGCCACGGTACTTTAGTCAGTATCACTTTAAGACATGAGGACTACGGCGGCGACCAGGCGGAGGTGTGCTACAGCCGTGCGGTGATCAGAATCTTTTTTCCGTGTAATTGCTTGTCTCATGTGGTCTCCTCAAGTCCCCTGCACCAGCATGTGTAGAGGTGACACGTAATTGGATAGGATGTCATTCACTCGTCTGTCTCGCCGTCTCCCGCTGACCTGAGATTTGTCTCCCGTAAACACATGAGCAGAGCTAATGGTCGTATCTACAGCTAACCTGAGGGAATACCCTGGTGTTTTGATAATGTGGGTGACGAGGGCCTTGGGATAAAGGACAGACATTATGCACCACAGACTGTATGATATTTCTGCTGATTATTCTAGAACAACACAAAAAAAAAAGCTTTCACCAGTATATTTTCCATCTATTTATATTTCACCATCTATTTAAAGTGGCAGTAGGCAGTATGTTTTTGGCATTATGGGGCAAAAGTTCCATAATAACCTTTCAGCATATTGTAATTCAAGTGTTCTGAGAGAAAACTAGACTTCTGCACCTCCTCATTGCTCTGTTTTCAGGCTTCAGAAAATTTAGCCCGTGACGGGAGACTTTGACCAATCACAGGTAATTTCATTGCGAGAGCGTTCCTATTGGCTGTGCTCCGGTCATGTGACCGGTACTTGCCGTTCCTTCACCAGATTTCACAATGGCGCCGGCGTCACAAACTTTCTCATTTTACAGCTAAACCGTGCACTACAAGATGATTCTGAAAACATTTGAGGCGAGAAATAGGATTAACGTAACAGAATATCGATTCATATTTGATCAGCGCTGCCTAGTTTGGCTGTTTGGTCGGAGTTCGCAAGTGATTGACAGCCGGCTCTCATAGACGGCAGCTGGACAGCGGACCTCGGATCAGCTCTGACTGCTTGTTTTCCTCCGGTATGTGAAATCTTGCAGATGCCGTTAGGAGCACCGGAGGACACAGAGGCACATGATTTTTTTCAGGTTACCTGTATCATGCACTACTGTCACGATATAGCTATGTTTTATGAAAATAACTTTTTTTAATCATAATTGCTCCAATCTCTTGTACTTCAGCTTTAATTACAACAGAAGGTAATTTGACATGAACCCCATGAACACTTTAAATCACAGGTATGAATGACGATGTTGGTGAGATTGTGTCAGTGAAATGATGGACTTGAAATGAAAAAGAAAAAGAAAAACATATTGGCTGGTTTGGAAATAACTACAGGAAGAACGGGGGAATAAAGGGACTGCAAGGAGGAAATACTCCCCACAAGGGTTTGACAAGGTAGCCTTCATGGTTGAACATGAAATTTCATTTGAAAGTTGATTGCTGATGCACCACAGAGGTTTTTCTTGAGCTGCTCTCAGATTGAGCAGTGATTCCCGAAGTGCAGCTCTATTTCCGTTCAAGTGTGAGGTGAAAGCACTTCAAATTGAGGCAGGCGGCTTTTATCTGCTAGAACAATGTAAAGTAGCAAGTGCTCATAACTAAACAACAAAGACGGTGCTTAAAATGATTCACATCAGCATGCTCTCATCTGTTGCATCTATTACATATTAGTTAGTTACATTTAGAGATCCAAAACGACTTAGTTAAGGTCATGGAAAGTAACTAAACTAAATCAATTGCTTGTATCAATATGTTTATATTAATAATTTAACTTCAAATTAATGCCAATGTTTCTCCCTGTCTGCTGGATGTGCAAATCCCATTCACCATAACAACTTTATAAAGGTGAAAACATGTCAAATTGGAGTTTACAGCTTTGACAGAAATCAATTAATATTGCTTTAAGGAAATATTGGCATTATAATTAAGGGGAAAGAACATTTACTGCTGTAGGAGACAAGACTCAAGCTCAGGGCTGTCAAAGACTTCCATCCTGACTTCCACATCCTCATTTCTCACTATATCACCCACCCTATGTCCTAAAAGTTGGTTCTTTTAAATGAAGAGCGCAGTCTCTCTGCTGCATATTTCTTGAGAATTAAATTTTTTTATATTTCAAAGTGTTGGTATAGACCATAGACTGTATATAATGATGGACAACAAGACAGCTCCCCAAAAGTGAAGCCAAAACATGTGGATCGCCCCCTGGTGGCTGGCTGCAGTATAGGTCATAAATCCCGCCCCCTCCATGTTCACGGATGGGACATGGGCCAAAAGAAAAAGTCAAATACATTTTACTTTCATTTTAGATAGTTCTTATGACGCTGATGTATGTTCAAGTGTTCTTTTTTTCTGATAAGTTTGGTTCTAATTTGTTATTTGATGCTATGAAAAGAGGGTGAGTTGTGCAGCCGGAGGCTCGGGAATTGTACGAGAGAGGAGATGTAACTTTAACTTTCCATATTCGTCACGAGTCTGTCTAATAGAACATGTGTCAATTTGATCATAAATGTAGTTATAGAGATATTATGGTTAGTTGTTTTGTCTTTCTAGACAAACAACT
>CAKALG010017235.1:0-13103 GCA_916700815.1 Helicolenus hilgendorfi | reverse complement strand
CGGTATCCGTCAAATGTGTGCACACGTTCCAGGTAGATTCCTTTGTGAGGAGAACGCTGTATCCCTACTGTTTCTAGCTCGTGATTGTTGCAACAAAAGATGAAATAATTCCCGCCATGATAACTTTTGAGAGTTGTTAAAAGAGTATTGTAAACCGCTGTGCAGTGGTTTGGTGTCTGACGAGCCTTCAAAGACTATTTCATGTCTCACAGGTGTTTTACTGCCTTAACTTCAGTTAGGCTTAAACATAACTGAAACTAGGACCATTTCACATGAAAAACATTATTACAATTCTTTGACCACTTCAGGATAATGTAACAAAATCTTTGCAGTGAAGGAAATTGCGCCGAACCAAATACTAGGATCGCCTGTTCTTTCTGTCTTTCAGGGCAGCCAGGATGTAGCTCAGTCTAATAAAAACATCTTTACTTTTAAAATTGCATACTGTAGTTTTCTCTGGATTGAAGCTCAAATATAGAAACACAGCAATACAGATTGTGGGACAGAAGATGCAGAAGATGAAGAAGGAAGATATTATTGTTAGCTCTTAATTAAAATATTGCATATTATTTTTTCACTCAGATGATAAAGTAAAAAGCCAATGGGTCAGAACAGAGGAGAAGGAAAGACGGAAGGAGTCGTGTCACGTCGCCTGCTCTATCTTTCTCACTCTTTTTAATAACCACACCATGGTGATCTTTAATAGCCAGACTCATTCAGGACTTGCAGAAAACCACGGTAACCACGTAACTGTGTCCTTCATTGAGATTTCCATCTCCTTAATCCCTCTTTTCTGTTACTTGTTGATGATGCCATCACACAGCAGGGGAGCTGTAGCTTCCATGAGCTGCAGCCACTGAGTGTATACAGTGATAGAGCCTGTATGGTATAATCATTTTCCAGTTGGAACTACAGCCCACAGTGCTAACAGCTAACAGTAATATTTATCAAGTGTAATGCATGTGAAAATATAGGTGAGAAACATGTCGGAGCTCGTTATCAGCTTTGTTTCACTCCTTAACGCTGACTCAGTTTACAGAACAGATTGGTTGATCATTTAGGGAGCTGCAGATGCATTCAAAGAAACTGGTAATTAAGTGTGATTGCAACTGCCATAACAAACTGAAAACTGAAAACTGTTTGTTTTATGTCCTTGTAGTAAAGGTCAAACCCACACACCAGATCCCATTGATGAAATGCTTATTTTTAGCTTCTTTCATTATGTATGGTTTTGCATCAGTTGCCTCTTCACAAGGAGATAAATGACACTGAAAGATGAGATGAACGATTGCGGGGTGTCAGGACTCTACGTCCGGTCATGATACTTTTCATCGTCTGTCTCTTTCTCTCTTCTTTTAACACCTTCCCTCTTCGCTCATCAACATATCTGCTTGTCACCCTCCCATCTGTCGTGTCTGGTATTAGTGTAGCTTGTGTTCCCTCTCTCTCTCTCCCTCTCTCTCTCTCTCTGTTTCTCTTCTGGCTCACACATACATTCACTCTGTTTCTCTGTTTTCTTTAATTGGGTGAGACACCTTTCCTCTTTCTCTCTTTTTGATTCCTTTCTTGTTGCGCTTTGTCCTTTGGCATCCACTTGAATCTGATATTTGATTTCCTTCTTTCATTTCCAGCTTCAGTTCTAGCTCGCTTCTCGGATGTAACATGTAGATCCATCAGTGTAAGAAGATGTAGTTTTATTCCCTTTTATTGTGAAGGTCAACAGATAGTCTAGGCTTATAAAAACAATGTATGTTTGTTGATTATGGCAGTATGTATGGTTTTCATGTGTAAGTGGTTGAGGCCAGTGGCGTAAGTTGAGGTCTTCACAGAATCAAAATTTTGGACTTGATCAAATCAGACCTGTGGGAAACCATACTTGAAACTGAGATAGAAAACGGGCACTCAATCTGAAAGTGTGGATCTATGAAAATGTCCACTCCAATAGACAATATACAGTAAGGTAAAACTGACCAAAGTGAAGCCGGAAAAAATACCTTTACATGGTGTTGGATAGGTAGAACAACAGTGTTTCTATCATGGCCAACCTCCGGGTCTGAGAAGCAAGGTCAATGCTGAAGAGCCTTAGACCTGCATTCTGTCTAGCAGCCAGCAGGGGGCGACTCCTCTGGTTGTATAGAAGTCTATGAGAAAATGAGTCTACTTCTCTCTTGATTTATTACCTCAGTAAACATTGTAAACATGAGTTTATGGTCTCAATCTCTAGTTTCAAGTCTTCTTCAATACAGCATGATGTTCATTTAGTAAATGATGGTCCCATTTAGAGTCAGATAGACCATAAAGCAGGGGATGCTTTAGGGCGGGGCTACCTTGTGATTGACAGGTCGCTACAATGGCGTTGTCCGGTCTGGGAGTTGTCCGTGTTTTCGTCCTACAACTTTAACCCTTTCACTGTGTGTTTTCACTTCATGAAAGTTAATTGTACATTTTGCACGCATAAAAATGTGTTTCGGTTTGGTAGTATTCAGCTCCACCCTCTGGTGTCACTTCTGGTTGCAAAAAACCGAGATGGCGATGACCAAAATGCCGAACTTGAGGCTTCAAAACGGCAGTCCATAAACCAATGGGGAACGTCACGGTCACTACGTCCAGTTCTTATATACAGTCTTTGATTTTTATACAATATATATCTATACAATTACAGGACAGTACACTTTTCATTTTGTCAAAGATGTGCTGCAATTTTTGTCCGCTTATATCCTGCTTTGTCCTCTTCTACTTATCGGTTACTACATTTTCCAGAATTCCTTATTGGAGCACATACATAGTATGGGTCTGAGCTTTTTGCATTCAGCACATGAAGTCTGAGAGAGCTTAAACAGTACTGCTGTAACAGTTTGAGAGTAACAGGGTCTCCAGTGTTTCAGCCCTTAACTCACTTCAGCTTTTTCTCAGGCTCTCCTGAGGCAGCTGCTGCTGCTTCTCTGCGGCTGCCTGTTGTTGCCTCTTGCTGGTATAATTGGTGAGTGTTGAGTGTAAAATGTCTGATTCTGAAGAGCCGACACAGAAACCTGAGGTTTACAGTTGACGACTTGGATCAGGAGTAGACAGACGTAGCTGCTGGCCATGATGTACATCCGTCTCTCCCTCCATGTCTTCCTCTCTCATTGGCGTCTCAGTGTGTTAGCACTGACCCGTCATGTTGTGCCCCCCTGCCGCCTTAAACATACATGAGGTGCATCCCCGGGAGTCGAGTTAAAGTTACATGACTCGTGTCCTCCACAATCAGGATCATTTATAGAGATGCTAAGAGCCGATGGGAGGGCAGGCCGAGGATTAGTTTTGGTAATATGTGCTTTGGGGGGGTTTAAAAAGGAGGGTCAACTTTACTGTCTAATTATACCAAGGCTTTGTTAATGGTTCTGCCGGGGGTAATGGCCGCCCTAATGCTTCTTTTTCCCCCTCATCCGCTCTGACCAATTATGTGACGAGCTCAGTCTTCCTGCAGTTTTACTCTCAAGTATATACAGAAACGCACCACAACTACACATTCACAAAGTTATTATAAATTACCATTTTCTTGCCGTATTATTTTTATGAACTTTCAAGGGTATTTTTTTGCTTTGAGTGAACTGTTCTTAATTTATATGACCCTGATACACAGGAAACAATACAGATCAACATGTATGTTAAGCAGATGCCTTCACATTTCCACATAAAAGCACACCCTTGTCCTGAAGTTGCTCTCACTGTAGAATCTGAGCCTTTTATGAACCGTTTCCCATCGTTCAATAAATCTAATCTCATTCCCTTTTTTCTGAAATCATTCGTCCTCTCCATGCTGGCTGTGAGGTCAGGTTTCTGGCATGGCTGCAATTGAAGAGATGTGGAACAAAATCCTTCTTCCATGCATAAATGTAATTCAAAGTTCAGCTGCAGCTTATTCAAGGCTTCAGGAGACTGAGTTAGCCGAGTGGGTCTCTTCCAAAGTTAGTCTTTTTCTAATGAAATTCACTCTTTTAGATTCCCTGGAAAGCATTTCCCTGCTGGCCTACTGTGGAGGGATAACGCAAGAATTTTGTTCTTAAAAGAAGTCTCCTAAAAAACTCTAGTTTGCATTTTTGCACTGCAACAAGGACTGCAGATGTTGCTCCCATCTCTTCCTTTGGAGCCATTCAGTAGTTATAGTACATTATGTTATATAGTATTTGTAGCTACTTTATGGCCAGAATGGAGAAAAGGAATTATTAAAGCCACGAAGATCTCTTTCAATCTACATATAAGCATGTCACTGAACACATCCTTCAATGAAAGCTTAAATTGGTGAGTAAATCACTGACGTACACAGACATAAAGCAACTCAGCTCTGAGAGCAGCCTGTTCTCATTCACCGCTCCTACTTATACCTGCAAAAAGAAATGTGCTATAATTTGCACATAACCCATGTTATGTGCAAATTATAATCATAAGCAAGGACGAGCAGAGCCGCCTCTAAGGAAATCAGATGACATAGTAGTATAAAGAGTGACAAAGTCTATGTAGGGAGGAGGTCGGGGTGGATGGATGGGTCAAACAAACCCAGGAGACTGATGTCCGTGTCCCTAGTGAAACCAAAAGTCAACGTCAATTTATTTTAACTCAATTTTGTTACGTAACTGACGTACTTAACTAACACCTCTTATGTCAGTTACGTAACAAACCTACACGTACACATACGTTTGGAAGAGCAATGGCCAATGAGGACACACCAACACTCGGTCGACCAATCCTGTAACTTCATCACTCAGTCGGTCACTCAGTGACAGACTTTTGCGTTTGTAGGGCTGGCCCCTATGCGATACAGCCAAAAATATAACTTTTGATAATATATCCTACGATATTGGAGTAAGAAGGGGTCGGTAATGATCCCTCTGTGCACAGGAACACTGTCTGTACCACATCTACGCTACGCTCCATAAAACAGTTAAACCAGCAAGTGAGTCTATAATTGTGATTGCAACACACATTTAGGGAAATACATATGCTGTATTATTTTCCTTAATTTTCTCTTCTAAATATGTTTGACTACTGGGGGGATTGATTGAAACAAATTGTCTGATCATCTGACGTCGTTCTCAGATCTGTACAGTTCACCCTCAGTGAGTAAAGTGCTATTGACCAGAATGATAGCCAAAACTATGAAATAAAGCCCTACTTGTATGAAGCCAGAATATCCCATTGATTGGTGGATTAATTGATTGATTTATTGATTAGTTCATTCATTCAATCATCCATTAGCTCAGTCAGTTATCTGGTTTGTTTGTCTTTCAGTCTGTCACTCAGTTGGCTGTTATTCAATCATCCAGCCAGTCACTCTCCATCAATTCCTCATTCATGCTCCCTCCCTCTGTCTCTCCCAGTCATATACAGATCTGCCCCCCACATCCCGCTCTCTCCTCTACTTCTTCATCTCTCATTTTTTATCCCCCCATCCTCACTTATTAAATCCCCCCAAACCCTTTGACTCTTTCTAGTGCTGCGTCCATCAATCTACC
The DNA here is from genome assembly GCA_916700815.1 of Helicolenus hilgendorfi. Lineage (NCBI taxonomy): Eukaryota > Metazoa > Chordata > Actinopteri > Perciformes > Sebastidae > Helicolenus > Helicolenus hilgendorfi. The sequence continues at coordinate 7,611 of CAKALG010017235.1, read as the reverse complement.
TATCTGCTCTGCTCTCCTGCCCATCTTTGTCTCCCATCTCGGCTCCTCCGGGACCGCAGTCACGAAGGCATCTGATGCAGCGTTTTGCATGTAAATTGGATAATTGGATTGGGACGCATAATGCATGGTGGCAGGCAGGAAGAAAGGAAAGAGAGGAAGGAAGGAGGGAAGGTGGGATGGAGGGAACGAGAGGAGCAAGCACGAGAGGTGGAAGTATTGAAAGAGGCAAATATTCACACACTCACAAAGGTGCAGATGCATGAATACTTCAGTACACAGGTAGACACACATACTCTCAGGAAACGTGCAAGAAACACTCACAGAAAGACATAAATGCATAAAAAAAAAACATACTGGAAGTTTAATCAGTTGATCATGATGCAGTGACCTTTTGGCCTCTTCCATGGTGGTGGCTGATTGAGAGTACTGTAGTTTAACACTGACTGGCTTTGAGCAGCAAAAAAACAGGAAATGAGGAATGTCCAAAAATGAAGTTAAAGTTTAACTCAAAATGGGTTTATTCCAGATTCTTTAAATGTATGAAAAACATGAATCGAAAAACAAAAGGCAGCAGCTACAAAACCCAGACATTTAAAGTTGTGTGCCTCCAATCAGCGGCACCTGGCCTTCACCCCCCATCAGCACACTCCAAGCCTGTAGAGGGCGGCAAAGCACACTGGCAAACAAATGAGAATTGGCTCCTACACACCGGCCCCTAATTGTATGGCGTGTGTAACAAAATACAATTACTAAAAAAATGGTGGATTGAGCGAATGATTTACATCCAAGATCTTATTTTCTACCACATTATTTATATGATGAATCAACACAAAACTGTAAAAAGTATTTAACTGAAAATATACTACTGGGGATAAGAGTATTTGAGCAGCAGACAGACCTTTGTGATGGGTCGTTCAAGAACACTGTTCTTGGTCTTGATCTTCGCTGAACGAACTAGGCCTTTAGCATCTGGCATCGTTTCTATTACTCTTCCCAGCATCTATGACCCTCTGGGTGCAGTTGAGTTAACAATCATGACGACATCACCCATTTGAATGTTTTTCTTCTTACTTGTCCATTTTTGTCTCTCTTGCATTAATGGCAAATATTCTTGGGTCCACCTCTTCCAAAATAAGTCAGCCATGTATTGAGCTTGTCTCCATTGGCGCTTGAGGTACATGTCAGACTTTTGAAAGAGCCCTGGTGGGAGAATGGGCCTAGAACTTAAAAGCAGGATATGGTTGGGTGTGAGTGCCTCCAGTTGTTGTGGGTCAGCTGACATGGAGGTGATGGGCCGACTGTTGAAAATCCCCTCTGCCTTACTCAGGATGGTACGTAGGCCCTCATCATCAAGCACTTGCTGGTGTAAAACTGACAAGAGAACTTTTCTCACCATTCTAATAAGTATTTCCCACAATCCACCATGATGTGATGCTAGTGGAGGGTTGACCTCTTGATACCATCTTTCAGCAAGGAATTTCTGAGTTTGTCTTGGTTTAGACATCATGAGGGCTTTACAGAGTTCTTTTTCTGCACCAACCAGATTAGTGCCATTGTCTGAGCAGATGTGAGATACTTGACCTCTTCAGCATTTGAACCTCCTAATGGCATGAATGCAGGAGTCTGTATCTAAGGAATATGCCAACTCTAGATGCACTGCTCTGCTGGCCACACAAGTAAAGATTACACCATACCGTTTGACAAAGCTTCTGGCTCTCTTTGTTTCGATCGGTCCAAAGAAATCCATTCCTGTGTCCGTGAATGGTGGAAGGTCAGGCAGCAGTCGTTCTTGGGGCAAATCTGCCATCTTTTGCACTCTTGTCTTTCCTGCTAATCGTCTGCACACAACACACTTGGTGATCACCTTTCTTGCTGCTGAGTTTGCACTTGTTATCCAGTACTTCTTACAAAGCTCAGAAAAAATGTGATTTATTCCACTGTGGCCTGTGCGCTCGTGTATATGACGTAGTATCAGGGAAGAGATTGGGTGACTTTTGTGCAAGATCATGGGATGTTTTACCTGCTCAGGCATGGCTGCACGGTTGAGTCGTCCACCAACTCTTAGTATGCCATCTTCCAACACTGGATCCAACTTGTATATGCAGCTTTTTCTTTGTACACTTGATGGCACCATTTGCAACTTCACCAATTCTTCAGAAAATGTTTGACTGATTAATTCCGATGATGATTTTTTCAGCCTTTTTGAGAAACGTTGGACCTTGTATCCATCGCTTGCATTCAACAAATTTGTTAGCATTTAATCCTCTGGATTTATCGTCAGCTGGGTTTGACTTTGTGTCTAGAATCTGTCCAAAAGACTGAGTCCTCAAGTTCCAGGTTTAGTTCTGACTTTAGCATTTTGTCCACTCTCACTGACAGCACTGCAGCTGTGAGCTCCATCCTAGGAATTGTGATTTGCTTCAAGGGAGCCACCCTTCCTTTTCCCACCATAAATGAAACAGAAACTTCACCTCTGCTGTTTTTCATCCGCAGGTAGCTCACAGTGCCATATCCATATTCGCTGGAGTCTGAAAAGTGATGCAATTGGACGCTTGTTGGTTTTTCAAAGTCTTTTGGCTTGATGCAGCAAGGCACACTGAAATCAGCCAATTTTTTCAGACTGGATGTCCACTCTGTCCACTTTTTAGATGTTGCTTGTGGAATTTTCTCATCCCATCCGTACTTCTGTTTGCACAGCTCTTGGAGCATAGTCTTCACAAGGAGAGTGAGTGGAATTAAAAATCCAAGTGGATCATACACTGAGCTTACCACAGACAGCATTCCTCTTCGAGTGTGTGGTCTTTCTTTCACTGTGATCTTGAACATGAATGCATAATTTTCAACATGCCACTGTAGACCTAGTGCCCTTTCCATGGGCAGTTCGTCTTTGTCCAGATCCAATGTTTTCACTCCTTTGGCTTTGTTTTCCTCCGGAATAGCAGAGAGCACAGTGCGGCTGTTACTCACCCACTTTGTGAGGTGAAATCCTCCTATGTGACAAACAGTTGACAGGTCTTTAACCAGTTGTAAATCATCTTGTTCAGAGGGCATAGACTTTAGACAATCATCGACACAGAAGTTGTTTCTAATGGTGTCTATTACCTCTGGGTGAAAGCAAGTATTGTTGTCCTCTGCTGTTCTTTTCAATGCAAAGCTTGCACAGCTGGGTGAAGATATAGCACCAAACAGGTGAACTAGCATGTGATGTTCAACTGGACTTTGATTGACATCACCATTAGGCCACCATAGAAATCTTAGAAAATCTATGTCTTTTGCCGATACCCTGACTTGGTGGAACATGGATTGAATATCCAAACTCTGTCATCTGTCTTTTCCAGTTGCTCTTATGGTACTACTTCAGTGTATCCCTTCTCAATTACATCAGTTACAAAGTCAGTGTATTCCTTCTTGAAATGTTAATTTCTTTGAAATTTCCTTTTCAGCCCTAGGAGGCGTTGTTCTGCCACTGAGCGGTTATTTGGTATGATCAAGTCACTTCTCCTGAAAGGCAAGTCAAGATTATATTGTCCACCTTTCAGTATTACACTATCATTTGCACATTTTATGAACTTCCTGTCTTCCACTGACAACTCAGGCTTGTCCTCAGATGCCTTCTCACTGAAGTCTTGGTTGTATTGATTGATCAAGAGCTCCTCTTCTATCTTGGCGACTGAGATTCTATTGCATTGCACTTTTGGATGGCTTGTTGTGTCTGTTTCATCATGACCTCTAAGAGGACCATAGACAGTCCACCCCAGATGTGTTCTAACAGCAAATGGTCCATTTTGTTGGCTGTTAATTACCTCCCATGGTTCCATTACTTTTGGGGCATTTGTTCTGATCAGCAACTCCACTTTGGCACATTGCTCAGGTATGGCCATATGGAAAGATCTTCCTCTCTGATCATGTTATCTTGGTCACAGGCATTTCCTTCTGTGTGTACATTTCAGGTAAAACAATGAAATCAGAGTTATCCAATCCAGAGATCTCAAGACCTGTGACGAGGTGAGATGATACACATTTCTCTTGGCCCATAGTACGTAACATAATGCTCACCTTTCTGCCTTTGATGTTCAAGTTTGACATTAACCGTTCTGTGAAAAAACTAGCAGTACTGCCAGGGTCGAGGAAGGCATACACCTTAATAATGTTGTCACTTTTGCTGCTTTTGATCTGGACAGGGACAATGGAAAGTGCACAGTCATTCTTACCGGCCCCAATATGGCTACACGATTGGAAGGTGACAGGTTGACTGCGTGTGGCTCCATCTGCTGGACCGTGCTCTGTCCCTGGGATTCTCATCTTCTCCTTGTACTATATGTGTAGATCTCCTGGATGTGGTTTGTTACACACATCATATTTTAGGCGCCTTCTGCAATCCTTGCTCATATGTCCTTTTGTGAGACATCCAAAACACATTCCATTTGTTCTCAAAAAGTCTATCTTGTCTTCGTTTGACCTTTTCTTGAATGTAAGGCAAAATGCAAGTGTGTGCTCACCATTGCAGAATGTACAGTGGGCTGGTTGGGCTGATGGGTCAATACTCGTGGCAAAACGTCCAGTTGATTTGGGCCTGGACTGAGCTTTGAATTTATCCTTGGCTTTGACCTGATTTCCTTCCTGGAGATTTCCAAAGATTGGGTCAGAGTGAATTCGAACTTGCTTATCAAGGAACTCTACAAGATCCACCAATCTCACTCTGTGGCTTTCCTGATCTTGCAAATCACAGGCGATTGATCTCCATGTTTCACGGACTTTGTATGGCAGCTTGAGTACTATAGCCTTAAGGTTTGATGCCAAATCCAGCTCGTCCATGTATGACATAGCCTGCATTGAATAACAGCAGCCTCTGAGAAACAGTATGCTTGTAAAGCCTTTGGATCTTCAGCTCTAATTGATGGCCAAGTAAGAGCTTGTTCTATGTAGGCACTTGCAATTCTATATTCATTACCATAATTGGCTTTTAACAGATTTTTGACCTTTTGGAATCCCCTATTAGGATCCATATATTGACAACTCTTAACTAAAGCTTGAGCTGGTCCTCTTGTGTATTGTTCAAGGAAGTACAGTCTTTCTTCACTACTCTCTACTTTAGACTCAATGACTTGTTCAAATGACTTAGTAAATAACTGGTACCTCAAAATGTCTCCGTCAAAGATGCCAATGTCTCTTTTTGGCAGTAATGCAGTTTGTTGTTGCTTTATTAGAAGACGTAAGGTCATTTTGATTTTGAAGGATTGTGTAGAGTTGATCAGGCCTTACACTACCCTGAGGGGCTGATTGGGTTTGCCATTCCATTAAAGTATTGATTCATACCGTCTGTAGATGTATCAGGATTTTCTTGGGCCATGTCCAGGACTGAAATCTTGGCTGATGTTGCTGCCAGTGATGTATGAAGCTCCAGTATCTCCTTTTTCCTCCTTAGTTCCTCCATTTGATGATTCAACTGTTCCTCTTTTAACTCCAGATCATGCTTTTCCTTGAGCACCGCTGCCTTTGCCATAAGAGCTGCCCTCTCAGCCTCAGCCTGAATTCGTGCACTTGTGGAGCGGTCACTCCTCATTGACATATGAGTTGAAACGGCAGAAGCACCACATTTAAGGTCATCGCTTCCATCCAAGCAGGTTGTAGTTTGGGGTTTGGTGCTTCATTTGCATTCATGCTGATCAGCCAATTGGAAAGAGAAGCAAGGAATGTAGAAATAATTTTCCATTTGGGCTAGAACCATGATTTGGTATCTTTCACACATTCATCTTCACTCAACATCTGTTGGTATTGTCTGTGAGCATCTTTAAACTGTTCCAAAGTGTCATCATACATGGCAGCATTTGCTTTAACTTCATGACCATTAGTGACATCTTTCATCAGTCCTTTGAGGATATTCATGCGCCGAGTCGAGTTGTTTTCTTTTTTCGGCTTTCGCGCATTTCTTTTATTTCCTCCATACTGCTTTTGTTCATTTAATCCTCTTCTGAATCAATGGGGGCAGACTCAATAGGAATTTTAATAGCCATTTCTTCAGCCATTTTCCAAAAATGAACTTAAAGGGCCTATTTAGGCAAAGCAATATACTGCCATATTTAAGTTTAAACAATTAAGTTCCAAATTTCAAACAAACATTTGCAGTAATCCAAGTTCATTTCATTTTAAAGTGTTTAAGTTCACAAGGGTATCTCAGTTCATTCATGTGCCACTGTCCATCTTGAATCACAATATGTAAGTTCATTTCATTCATCTTCAGAGTTTAGTTGCACATGTCCATATCCACGCAGGCAGCAAAGTCCATTGTTGAGTAGCAACGGCAAGACTTTTTCTTACATACCACTCTCCTTTGTTCTTAGTGCTTCAAGATGGCTGTCCTGAGTCCTTTGGTCCTCTTTGCTACCATGTGGCTGAAAAACAAAAAGTCCATTGCTGATGGAATCAATGAAGTCCTTCCATGAAGTCTTTGTACTCCACAAAGGCAGCTTTAAACCTTTAATGTAGTGACCTTTTGCCCTCTTCCATGGTGGTGGCTGATTGAGAGTACTGTAGTTTAACACTGACTGGCTTTGAGCAGCAAAAAACAGGAAATGAATAATGTCCAAAAAATGAAGTTAAAGTTGAACTCAAAATGGGTTTATTCCAAGATTATTTAAACGTATCAGAAACATGAAATTAAAACAGAAGGCAGCAGCTACAAAACCCAGACATTTAAAGTTGTGTGCCTCCAATCAGCGGCACCTGGCCTTCTCTTGGCCAGGCCTTTATCCCCCATCAGCACACTCCAAGCCTGTAGAGGGCGGCAAAGCACACTGGCAAACAAATGAGAATTGGCTCCTACACATGATCTACCTGCAGCGTGCTCTGCCAGGTGAAGTCGGCTTTCGATACCACCACACATGGCACCATTTAGCGCCGGTATGAGACGCACAGGGCTTTTCATTAACTATGGAGGTGGATGAGTCCAACAACACAAGGCTTTCATCCAGAAGACCACTGTTCATGTCCCATGTGTTAAGTTTCACTTTCTACATAACAATCAGCTGTTCATTCATGTCCCGCGTTCACAACGTTCACTGAACAAACGGAGCAGTTTGAAGCCCAACCATGATGTTTTTCCCTTAACCTAACTAAGTGCTTTTGTTTCGTTAACATTAACATTAAGCACATGTTTACTGCGACCAAAATGTGACGCCGAGGGGTCTGACAAAGCGTTGCATTGTCTCACCGGTATCTGAAGCTCACATGTGGACAAGTCAAGTAAATCAACTTTGGTCAAAGTTATCGTTGTGGACTACCTGTACTGTAGTCAAAGGTGGATGGCTGCTTTGACAACTGAATAAGAATGTGTGTTCAGACTACGCTTAATTGATATCTCTATGGCTTTTTATGAATCCTGGAGTGCACAGAGTTTAATGAGTCCAGTGAATTCTTAGCATGGCTCAGTCCATCTCCAAATTACTTCAAAACTCACATTTTATACACAAAACAAAGAATTCAAGGCCTCTTAAGAATGAATGTTACATCCTGGATGTGATGTATAACCTGGTGTTTGGGTGGAGACGTAACACAGTGAATGATCACTCTGAACTGGAAACCCAGCTATGAAAGTAGCTTTTTTGTACTTGA
>CAKALG010017227.1:0-16252 GCA_916700815.1 Helicolenus hilgendorfi | reverse complement strand
GTTCCCTCTGTGCATCTCTCTACACCTCGCATTACTGACGATGGGCAGGTCGACCGCCTTCAGCACGTCATCATGACCAGTGCCTGAAAGAGTTAAAGCTTTATCGCCTCTGTTCTGTTGTAGCATATGCAACACAAATGCCACCATTGTATTGTAGAACTCCTACGTTTCTGGCACGATATTGTAATAAAACAGTACAATATAATATAGTGCTGTATCATATTTAGCATATTTAAAGAGCACGGAGGGAAGTCTGAATGGTTTATACAGAAGCCACAGCGCATTTTGACTTTTATTAAAAATATCAATCTTCTGCGATACCGTCTGTATATCAAGCCACCCAACAAGCAGCCCTGAGTCAGAGTTGAGAAGCGTGGCGATACAGTAACCAATTATTCGAGAGAGGACTGTGTTGCAATATACTTTTGTGCCTACAGAATAATCCAGGACTGCTGCAGGAGAAATGCAATATAAATGCAATATGTGGCACACCTGGAGAGAGGATACAACAGCCGTGGTGAAAGCAGAATATAGTATATCATTACCTTTGGTCTCCCCCCATCCATACATTTTACACATCGTTCCTTCTGGGATGGAGCACCCATCCACGGGGAGCTGGAGTGTGTGAACATTGTCCGCAGGGAGGGCAGGCCTGGACGTATTTATTGCACGTAGAAAGTACAAAGCATGGTCAACATCACACACAAATATACAGTACATCAATATATCTTTGAGATGATTTTTCCAGGTACTCACTTAGACAGCCTTATGAGGGCTAAGCTGGAGCCCTCGGGGCCACATATCACATGAGCTATGCTCACTTCCTGTCTCTTGGACCAGTCAGTAGCGCCCTCTCGAATATCTGAGACCCCCAGCCACACCCGATACTCACTGAGGTCTGGAACGCTGAACACAGAGTTAATGCTTCATAAAATATTCCACATATAACGTATATATCTCTCTCTGTCTTTTTGCTGCTTCTATCTATATTTCCTGTTTGTCTGCAGTGTTGTTGTTTTTATGTATAAATGTCACTGCTGTTTCTACTGTATTACCAACTGTGTGTTCTTTTCCAACATTTAAACTACATGTCCTGTTTTATGTTTTTGTTTTGATGTATTTTAGGAAGCCTTTTGTAACACAATGGCAACACATAGCCTTCTGGCTAAGTCTGATATTTTTATACCATGTGTATTTAATTATTTGCACTGTCCCTTCTCAAATAAACTAAACTAAACTAATATTACTCTCTATAAACTCAAACTAACCAGGACAGACAGTAGCAGCTGAAGAGAGTTTGAACTGAACAAATGTATCTTATAGTTAATACACTAAGGGTGTAAAAGCAAAATGCACTGACAGTTCAAGTTTCAAGCAAAAAGAAAAGGAAATGACATTAACAGACAGCGAGCGTTGAAGTTACCATGAGGAGAAGCACTGTCTGTCAGTGAGTACCCAGTCCTCTCGTATTAGTGAACCTCCACACCAGTGCTGCGACCTGAAAAGAAGATAACAAAACACAAACAACACATCAAGGAAAGCTGTGAAACACAAACTACTACTGATACTGTTAAAAACTGCATGTTAGGAAGTCACAGAATCCAGTTGTTCCCCAAATATGTACAATTTGAGGAGAGGGACGTACAGCAGTACTATGAAACCCTAACAATACAATGTTAGTCTAAAGAACCACATGACTAAACGGCCTTGATCACATCTTAAACTGTACAGATGTAGTAGTGCAGAACTGACTGTATATAGTCATTTAGAGCATTTGCAGTGTAGACGGTGTGTTTTAGAAGTCTGACTTGAAGGGCTGTTTTGTACCAGATTACAGCTTTAAGATAATTTGCATCTGTAGTCCCTTGGCAGGTCAAAACAAAGAAAGCATGACAACAAAACAGTCCAGAGTAAAAACATAAAGTTATGTCAAATGCAATATCGTTTTGGCGCCACTAATTTCTGTAATGCATTAATGCAGTTGATCTTTCAGAGGTTGTAGCGGGCTCAGTTTTAAAGCTAGAGTGAAGATGACTGGTATCATATGAAATTAGAAATATTAAGAAATCCACTGATACCAACATGTCATTCTAGCTTATCGCGAATGAGGTCAAAGAACGCTCCGAACTTGTGCTAAATTTTGGCGAGGAAAAACTGGCATGGCCATTTTCAGCACACTGACAGCTGTTGGGCTTGAGTTTGCCATGTTATGATTTGAGCCTATCTTTTACGCTAAATGCAGTATCTGTGAGGATTTCTGGACAATATCTGTCATTGTTTTGTGATGTTAATTGATTTCCAATAATAAATATATGCATACATTTGCATAAAGCAGCATATTTGTCCACTCTGATGTTGATAAGAGTATTAAATACTTGACAAATCTCCCTTTAAGGTAAATTTAGATGTGCAATTAATTTGTGATCAATCACGGACAATCATGCGATTAATCGCGATTAAATATTTGAATCGATTGACAGCCCTAAAAGTTACACAAGAAAGAACACACAACACACAATACAAAGCCATACACAATAGCACATGAAATTTGTAAGCTTGTCTGATTAAAAGCAAGTCAGTACTCAAGGTCAGTGAGTACACAGCTGAGCAGTTTTTAACAGACTTTTTAAGTTGGTTTTGAAAGTGCTGATAGAGCTGCAGCTCCTCACATAGTGATTTGTGGCTTTCACAGAAAGAGCTGATTGCCCAAATGCAGTGTGGCGAAATGCTATTGTACAAACTTGTGTAGCGGATAATCCTGAGGAAGGGCCAAACCATTATAAATGTTATAAACCAGACACAAATTATCAAAGCTTCTTCTAATTAGGGGAGTTCTACCTCTGTATTTAAAACTATACACAACAAAAAAATAGAAAAAAAAACCCACATTTGCTCAAATATCTGCATGCAGGTGTTTCTAAGCATAAGTAGAAAGGCCTCTGAAACAGCATTTAAACCTTCCAGTGTAAACAAACATGACAAGAAAACTAAATATTGTTATGAATTCAAAAGGTGGTCTGGGCAGGATGGCCTACTGTTCTTCTTCAGTGGCGGAGGGAAAATGTGTAGAATGTCAAATGCACCGCCGTACCCTTTCTGTATGCTGACCATCCAGCTGCCGTCTGATATGCCCACCGGAAATCCTCCCACAATCCTGATTCTTTTATGGACAAAACACCTCACAGAGGACAGCTCACCTGGAAAAGCACAAACACACACACACAAAGACGAATAAAACTCATTCACAGGCACAGACACACTGTAGTTAACGGTGACATATTGTTTACACGGTGGTGATACACGAGGCACTTGAGCTGCCTAATGATCCACCACCATCATCATTATATATAAAACATAACCAGTCAGTCTCATGAGGCCATTAATTAAGGTAATTATTGAATATGTTCATATAACACATGGGCGTCATTTGAACTATGTGTATCAAGAGATTGAGGGGTTTATCCTCTGTTCTTGAGTTATTATCTGTACGAGCCCGACGCACAAACACTCCTATCTATAGACGTACACAGAAACAGATGCCACCATGACAACGTAACGTCCTGAATTATGTGCTATAATAGCTGGACATAAAAACGACTCCATGAGGTTCTGAAAACAACACAACATGCCTCGGAGGCTATCAAATACAGATCAGCAGCTGAGCCACTCACAAACAAAGACAGACAGAGAGGCAGACAGACAGAGAGGCAGACGGCAGACGGACAGATGAGCAGACGAGCAGACGGAGACACTCACCCAGAGGAATGACGTTCTGCGAAGCATCACCTGCAGAAAGTAGAGGAGACAAACAAGGGATCAGGGAGTATTAACCGATACAAGATAAGAGGCGACCTCACTCAGGGGTGCAAATTTCACGGAGGCCACCAGGGCCCTCGTGTTTCTCTGCCATGTCATGATCATTTTTTTTTTCAAATCTGGAAGGCTTTAATTGAATGTAACAAGCCTTAAAAGACGTCAGCCAAGTTGTAGCTATTTAGCATTTACTATGCTGACCATTTTCTAAAGCAAGACAAACTTGTTCCTTTAGTTCCAGGCAAGCAATCGGTGTCCATCAATCAATTAGCACACTGTCATAACCTGCTTGTGTTGTGTAATCCATCAAAGTAAACATGTTGTCAACATGACATTATTCTTGCATGTTCATGCAGTTTACACGACTGCACTGCATTGCCTCACAACATTAGTGGAACTTTTGACAAGATGTCTAAGAATAGAAAAAAAAAATCTTAAACACAGCAGCCTTATTTTCACAATGACTCGCTGTGATGTAGAGTTTAAGAAGTGTGTAGTAAATAAGCTGCAACATGCAAAATGATCTCCTTTAAAAGCTGATAAAAGGTTTATATAAAAAATACAACCAGATGATCCATTGATAGCTGTGCAGTTTTGATATAAACACTATGCCAACAAAATACAGACTTTATTTTAATTGTCGATTAATCTATTCATTATTTTTCTCCATTAATCGATCAGTTGTTTTGTCTATAAAATGTCAGAAAATGGTGAAAAATGTCGATCAGTGTTTCTCAAAGCCCAAGATGACGTCCTGAAAAGTCTTGTTTTGTCCACAACTCAAAGATATTCAGTTTACTGTCATAGAAACCAGAAAATATTCACATTTATGAAACCAGAATTAGAGAATTTTTAATTTTTTTTTCTTAAAAAATGATTCAAATCAATTATCAAAATAGTTGGCGATTAGTTTAATAGTTTGAAACTAATCGATTCGTCGATTAATCACTGCAGCTCTAATACAGACACAGATACAGACACACCCACGGTCGTGATGCTTCTGGCTCTTGGTCCATGTGGGAATAGTTAGAAGGAGCCCTCTCCTGTCTGTCTGATGAGTTGTGAATCTCCTCTGACACACACTAACCTGCGAGTGTGGACAGATCTACACACTGCAAATAAAGTGTGTGTGTGTGTCCGACAACCAGACAGAGGCCAAACAAATCTACACTAACTCTTTCTTAGACCATGAAAATTTAAAATCTTTCAATTTCACACAGCCTCACATTGTTTACCCCGACTGTGTGTCTCTATGTGTGATTGTGTGCAGCTTGTATGTACACGCTGCCATGGACTCACATGGTTTGACAGTGCAGTAGTCCCAGGGAATGGCGGAGTTGTTGGTGTAACACCAGGGACCATGTTTGTCTTTATCAGGGTTTCTGCAGTAGTTTCCCTCCAGGCCGGCCATCAGCATGCCTCTCTCGCCACTGGACAAACACACAAACACAATAACTTATCTTTCATCAACATTCAGTAAGCCCAAAAGACAAAACAAAAGGACGTTTTTTTTCCCCCCTTTTAAGCAGATAATTCAGCTGTTGATGAAAGTAAAAAGGATTTGCTGGCGATTTATAACCGTTAGGAAAAGCTGAACAAATTTTGCCAGATAGGATCTGGACAGTCAAACCGCACAGCTGTGTAGGCTCTGTCCCTCCGGACAAGATAAGGAGGTGATTTGCAAAGGAATTACTCACTGAGACAGTATGCATCCACCTACACTCACATATCTAATACATGCAGACATATCCCACACATGCACGAGTTTTAAAACTACAAACAGAGCTCTTTCCCACACGGAGGGAGGAGAACTATAAGGGAACAGGGAGACATGGAAGAGGGATGCTGGGTACCAAATCACAGCGATCCAGAGTGTGTTATTGTGTTTAGCAGCTAGCATAACAGCCAGCTCTCACTGTGACTCCCTAACCCTGACTTTTGACCCCTGGGCAGGAGCCAGGCGGTGGAGCTGATTGGCTTTGAAGTGTTCCTACAAAGGAGGGGTTTGGGGTCAGAGGCGAGGAGTGAAGTGTATATCCCCCAGCCAAGTTATCACTCTGAGTCATTCCTGCTGAGTTAGGTCATCTTCAGGGAAACACTTCTCTAGCCATTAGGAGAAGCTGCAGCGGCTAGTCACGGCACCCGCAGGAGCCGTTTTCTCCTCTGAGGAACAAGAGGCCTGACTTGATCCGCTAACAACAATAAGACGTAAGTAGAGGTCAATAACGGGTCGCCTCCCCGCACTAACCATCGCCGTCTCAGGTTCGCACACATGGTTCTAGAAAAAAAACACATTCCCCTGCACACCGAGGCTGCCATGCACAAGTATCACAAAGAGCTAATTTCTCCTGTTGAAACCCATGAAACATGAATTTTCTGCTCATTATCAGTGATTTCCTTTGATCCCGAAGACCCTGTGCACTCTGTTAGACTCTCTCTGATGGGTTACATGCACTAGAGCTGTGTGACATCTTGATCTCTATTTTAGGCAGAGGCGCTTGTCTGCAGTTTATTGATGGTGCGGGTCTGTTTTGTACATCATAGGAGAGAGTTTGGAAAAGTTATTAGGTTAGAAAGAAGCAGGGATCCGCCGGGCTGACCTGTTGCTGTGGTCTCTCCAGGGAGCACAGGGCAGGTTTGATCTAGTCCTTGACTGCTCTCCTTGGTAATTCTCCCCAAACTCTTCGTAGCAATCTGGATTTGGACAAAAAGAGGAAATAAAATGAGACAGGCATACTTCATGTCTGTATGAACCAAAAACCCCAAACCGGCAATACTCAACATTACAAAGCTTCTATAAACCTTCATCGCCACAACAATCGTTTTCTTCACCATACGGTATTGTTGTACAGTATTACAATCTATTTAACCTAGTCCATTATCGGCAGAAGAACAAAAACAACCCTTAGTTTCGGAGCTATCGTGGTTGTCATTGGATCTAGAGTATACAGGGCTGGGAACACAAAGAAGTCGTCCACAACGATGCCTCGTGGGTCGTAAATAAGGTTTTGAAGCTGTCTGTCACCCTGCATATTATTTCTATATGGGACCATATTCAACCCTCCAGAGTAGACCACAACACAACCTCAGAGAGGGTTTGTAATCCCAATGCGAGGCTGCATACTCTCAAAAAGGTCCCTAAGATCCCCTGGGAAATTTACATTTGTGTACTCAGCCATAGATCTACATCTTTTACTTCCAAATCTCTCGCTACCCCAAAAAGACTCTCATCCAGCACTAATCCGTCCACTCCATCTTTCACTGTCCAGTGAGACCTGACGATGCTGAGCTGCTGTCAGAGCTCGTTTATGTGAGGCGAGGTGGTCAGTCCTTCCCACAGTACTATAGGGCTACAGCACTCCGCAGGGACGGAGAATACGTGGTTACAAGCCAAAATGTGTGGTTGCAGGGTCTCATGTGAACTCGCCCACAAAATATGAAAATATAGACTATTTCTCTGCTTGGGATGTAGCGGAAATCAGCTTTCTCCTCGCTGTTTTGAGCGTCAAATAAAGCTGTTGAGTCTCTCACCGCTGACAGGCCTGTTTTGGGTGCCGCACTGAGGGATGTTGTTGCAGGACATGGTGCGGACTCTTGGGTCCGTAGTGAAGCACCATGGGAGTTGTTGGCCATCTGGATTCCGACAGTAGTTTTCTCTCAGGTCCCTGGAAAACACGGAGAAAGTCGTCCTGTAACCTGCTCGGATATAAGTGAATGCAGGTGGGTGAGTGAGTGGATGTGAGAGTCTGACTCACTTGCAGGGGTAGGCTTGAGGTATGAATGTGTGGTTATGGGGATACTGAGAGTCCCAGCGTTGGCAGATGAGCCCGGTGGATATCACGTCTACTGACCCCCGATAACCCTCTCCTCTGCCCTGGTAACACTCGGTTGTTTCCACCACATTACTTTTAGGAGGTGTTTCTGTGAAAAAGCAGAAATATATAATTGTCAAGATAACAAACAGCATGTTTATAGATACTCAAATAACTTTAATGAAGGTGAATAACCAGATGAATGATAAACATCGTCCTTTAGTCTTTTCTAAAACAAGCTTAGACAAGTTTTACAGGGTAATAAAAAAAAAAACAGGTCTAGTAGTTAAGACTCTAGGTCTTGTGGTTTTATAGTTGCAACACAAAAGGTGTTTGAACATCAACCAACAAAAACACACTTTATATTTCCACATTTGCCTGCCATGCCGCTCTTTTCTCACACCTTCACTCAACGGCCTTTGAAGCACAGATTTAAAACACTGATAAATGCAGAGAACAACATTAAACA
The DNA here is from genome assembly GCA_916700815.1 of Helicolenus hilgendorfi. Classification (NCBI taxonomy): domain Eukaryota; kingdom Metazoa; phylum Chordata; class Actinopteri; order Perciformes; family Sebastidae; genus Helicolenus; species Helicolenus hilgendorfi. The sequence goes on along the minus strand of CAKALG010017227.1, from coordinate 8,158 downwards.
AAAGGCAGCTGATATTTAAATATGTGTAATTCAACGCCACATTTGTTGGAAATGGTGAACGGAGAGATGAGAGAGACTGTGAACTGCAGAGAGAGATGGAGGTGAACGAACTTCAGATTAACTGTGGCGTTGCTTTGATTCCTTGATGAACCGGACTATAGATTATAGAATAAAACATGCATAGCACACTATACTTTTTTCTATTTGCCTGTCCTTCATTTATTATTACTTTTAGGAGAGGTTTCTGTGAAATAGCAAAGATATATACAAAGGCATGAGAGACCTTGGTGAAGGTCACATACGGCTTTGTGTGCACTCAAATAACTTGAACGAACGTGAATAACCAGCTGAAGGAAATAGTCTGATGTAGATTGCAACATCGCCCTTCAGCTTTTTCTAACAACCCGAGCTTATTTAAGTTTTACAAGGTAATAAAAAACAAGTATAGTAGTTATGTCTCTTGTGGTTTTATAGTTACATGAACAACAACATAACCCCCCAAAAAACAAGCTTTGTATTTCCACATTGTCTTGCCATGCTGCTCTTCTCTCAAACACCTTCACTCAACGCCCTTTGAAGCACAGATTTAAAACACTGGTAAATGCAAACAACAACACTGAACAACAAATAGCTGATAACTACATTTGTGTGGTTCCACCAAATTTTACGTGTGATTGTACCAAAACAGAAAAAGACATTTATCACAAAATAATTTGGCTGTTTAATGGATTGTCAGATTAAAACTACATTTTATGTACAACTTAAGTGGGAAAGGGAACTGAACGTCACGATTTCAGAAGAAGAATGGCATTATGTAACACTAACGGTCTAAGGCAGCAAAGATGCTGGAGGCAATGTGGTCATATAGATGCAAATCATGCACATATCTTCTGGAGTCGCCCAAAAATAGAGTCATTTTGGGGTAGGGTGAATTCAGTATTGAATGAGGTATTAGGATATATAAGTGTTACATTTTATACCAGGGCATTATAACTACAGTGGTGCTGAAGGAAGATACATATTTGGTTAAAATCCTACTCACAGCTGGCAGAAAGGCCATTACAAGAAACGGGCTTGCAGCAGCAGAGCGAAAGAATATGAGTTTAACAGAAAATGGGGGGAAAATGGATTGGGTATAGAAATAAAGACATAGGCACTGTATCATTTTATTGACAATAATTTAAGTTTATATAATGTTTAAATAAGAAAATAGTTCTGTATACCGCATCAGCTTTTCGGTTCTAAGTTTCATTGTTATATTTGTGTTTTATTTGTGTATGTATAAAGGCAATAAAGACTTAAGTGACAAAATAATAATAATAATTTGACCTGCTAGCTCATGCTGTGATTTGCATAAAAGGCAAAGACATGGATAAAAGCCACATTTGTTTGAAATGATTGATGGAGAGATGTGTGACCTGCAGAGAGTTGGAGCTTTGTAATATTGAGGCAAACTTAAGATGACCTGTGGCGTTACACTGAAACCTTGATGGACCGGACTATATAGATTATAGAATAATATTCTACACTACACTTTTTCTATTTGCCTGCCATCCTATTATTATTTCTTCCACTCACACACGTTCCGACTCCGGTCGTAAAAATCACACAATGCAGGAATTTATCTCCCAACTGTCAACATCAAATGATCCAGACTGTAACAGACAATTTGCTCCGATCGGGAGCGATGCCCAAATCAATTGGCCGAAAAATTCCAGTGTGTCTGCACCCTCGGGTCTTAAAGTGTTTACATGAGAGGTGCAAATACTTCCCCTTTATCTGTTTATAATCAGATTGTTGTAGTACATGAACAGTGAATGATTTAGCACAGAGGAAATAGTCAGTGTGGTTTGTGCTTCTGACATGATGGATGGCTGAACCGCCTCAATGTTTTGGCCACCTGCTTTCCACAGAACAGCTCACTCTGCGGGTTTAGAAGAGCCGCAGCGTAATGAGGCTAATGTGGCCAAAATTGGAAAAAAAACAAGGCAGGAAATGTTATCTGCTCCACTTTTCTTCATAGAAGGGCTGCTCATTACGCACAAGCGATGTACACAAGTTCATTAGCCTGAACATTGTGCCTGGTTGTATCCAACAATGTGCAAAGCTGCGGATCTTCAAAACTCTAAAACAGACATTTTCTGTCCATACAATGCGTCTAAAAATAGATTTGCACCAGTTGTGACAGTAAACAAAAGAGCAGGCCTTGACAAAAGAACACTCTGTCTCTCTCTCTTCCCTGCCTTGTTTTGATTAAGACTAACTGGGTCGTAAACTTGGTCTGTTCCCAACAAACTCCATATCAGAGAGAGAGAGAGAGAGAGAGAGGGCAGGAGGGGGAGACAATTTTTTAGAGGGGAACAAAAAAAGGGGGAACAGTGAATCACCGGGTCCACATGGAGGGGTGCCATCTAGTAAACATGGTGCCAGGACTGCTGATGATTCTAGCAGGCAAACAGGCCAGTCACAGACCCGGGAGAGAGAGGCTGAGCCCAACAATAACACCAGCGCTCTCTCTGTTTTATGTTCTCGAGGACCACAGTGGCTGTCTCAGTGACTCGTCACTGATTGCAGGTCAGCTAAGAGCATGCAGTATCTGCTGATGTACTACTAAGCATAGACACCCAAAACACAGAGCCAGACGTGACACATACACCTAGGCATCAATCACACCGCTTGCGGTAAGCGTACGAGGTGTAATGAAAGCGATCTGCTTGTAGTGTGTGTGTGTGTGACACTGGTGTTGTGTCTGTATGTGTAACAGGAGGTTAATGTGGAGCAGTAACTGAGCCCAGTGCAGTTTGACCACCACGCATGAGAGCTGGCATAGAACAATAAACAGCAGTCCAGTGGCGTAGGGGGAAAAATAAACATTCTGGCTATTAGAGAAGACATAACAGAGCCAAGCTAAAGAGGGGAACTCTGTGTGTGTGTGTGCACTCCATAGTATAAGCCAATGAGAGGGAGAGGAGTGGTAAAATGAAAGGTGCAGGAAGTTGTAAATTCTGGTGCCGTCGGTCACACTTTGTGAGCATGTACAGAACACAAACACACCCACTCACCGGCCTGCATAGACTTCCACTTAACATGCATGATATTCAACCACACACAAACAAACATGCATGCATGCTTACCACAAACTTTGATGTTGCAGTACTCCCACGGCGTGTTTGGGTCCGTGGTAAAGCACCAGGGTCTGTGGCGTCCGTCTGGGTTCCTGCAGTAGTTATCATCCAGGCCCTTGTCAGGGTACCTAATGCAAAACATGCAGTAAAACAACTTTAATGTATAGACAAAAGTGATGTAAGAGTGAAAAAGTATTGCACAAAACAACTATCACACTATTGCATGACCCATAGCATACCCCAACTCTCTGACTTAAAGTTAAAGAGGACCTATTATGGCTTTGTGCTGTTTCTCTTTCCTTTAGTGTGTTATAGAGTTTTTTGTGCATGTAAAAGGTTACAGAGCCCAAAGTCCACACCGAAAGGCGTTACTCTTCCCCACAGAAACACTGCCTGGAAAGTCTTGATTGAAGTCCCGCCTTTTCCTTCCGTAACGTAGTGATGTCACCAAATAACACATTTGCATAATGGCTAGTTTGGCATGGCCTCAAACAAAGCTAGTTAGAGCGGAGCTGGAGTGGAGTCAGAAGAGTTAGGTTTGGTTGACAGATCACAAAAGTGGACCAGCTGACCAATCAGAGCAGACTGGGCTTTTGGGGGGGGGCAAGAGCTTCAGACAGTTTTAGACAGATGGTGAAAAAAGGTACAGCAGCACAGCTGGTGTGAAAAAAATAAAGCGTCTGTTGAACATTAAAGCATGTAAACATGTTCTAGAAAAAAAACAAAATACAAGTATGCACCTGAAAATAAGCATTAATAGGTCCTCTTTAAGTTATATAGTAGCACGAAACACTAATAGTCACATTTCTCAAAGCCCAGACGTGCATGGAAAGAGAATCATATATCTCTTTTGCTTCTGAATACTTTAGAGAACAGAGTAGAAGTGGAGAGACAATTCACTCTTGCATGCAACTGAAGCATTAATAACAGGAATGGTGCAAGGACTCCATCTGTGAATCTGCTCAGAGCTCGGGGGAGTGAGGAGGATAATAAGCTGCACTACCACAGGTGTTCTTACAGTAAGTCATCCCAAAGTCCCACATCCCTCCAGGCCTGCAGCCTCCAGGCGTGGTGCAGTACTGTATCAGGCTGTGGGATCCCTCTCATTGCGTTAGTGCTATGAGCAGTCTGGGACCTCATTTACACAAACACAGGGATGATTAAGGATGTGTTAACAACTCCACGCTAATCCGGACCACCTGCCATCCGACTAGCTGGAACACTCTCTTCTTGACACAGAGTCACGCGCACACACAGCGGACATGCACACACACAAACCATCAGGATCATGTAAGGAACACTTATACAGACTTAAATATATGGCCTCCCTAAAATAGGTATAAGCTTATCTCACAGCTTGACATGAGTGTGCCTTATAATCTATCGAGAGCTTAAAGGAATTTCGGCCAATTAAGTGAAAATGAAGAGTTTTCCCAGCGTAGTGCTGCTACAAACATATAATTACACACTGGATTCTGGTGGCATTCCTTCAGGGAAAGAAACACTGGCTGACTCAAAATCACTCCAGCGTCGGCGCACCACAACGTCTGGGAATTACTGTGTGAACTTATTATTACATAAAGTATTCTCATGCTTTTTGCTAAATTACATGTATCCATGTGTGTGGGCTTAAGTGTAATTGAGCATGCACGACGTAACGTGATGCTGAGTGATGCAGATGCATGTGAGTGTATGACGTGTGTTACCTCTTGGGGTGGTACAGGTGTTTGTGTGGATCTTCCAGGTCCCAGCGCTGGCATTCCTTCCCACTCTCTGTGTGGTCCATGGGTCCTCTGTAATCTTCCCCATTACAGTTCACGCACTCAACTACACACACATGCAGACACACAAACACACATAGCAACAGCTTAGAGGAATCAAACTATCAAAAATTCACTGAATTCAATGTACCTCAAAAAAAAAAATTGAGAGCACAGAATGAAAATAAATCAGGGTACTTTTAATGGTATAGCTTTGGGTTGACAAAGCAATGAACTTGGAATTTAATACATTCTAGGTCATGATTTTCTGCCCCAAAATGGTCATGCAACGTTTTTTGCAATAAAACCCTTCATAAACAGTTGATAAATCTGCCTTAAGTTCAGCCATTACACACATACACTTAATGTAAACGCACTTACTACGTGTCACACTAATGATCACTAAACTCTTTGATGTAGAGAAGACACCGTGTTTTGCGTGGCGACTAATACACACTGTCTAGTGTAAACAACACAGAGCATGCAGATTAGAAACAGATGTTCATGAGTCCACCGCTGTCATGACAGAGCACATTTAATACCACCGGCTGCATGTGTACGTGTGTGTTTGCGCACGCCATGCTTGCGTGTCTGTGTGTATGTTTCCTATTAGGACCAGCTAATTTCTGGAGAAACCCTTCCAGTCGTTTTTTTCTTCTGGTTGAACGCAGGGGCTCTCTATCAAAATAAAAAGTCATTATCTCTGTTGTACAACTTGTGATAACCCAGTAGGGACACCATATGTGAGCAGGAGAGCAAGAAGGATTCCCGTCCTGTCTTATCGAGGCACATCCTCATTAAGGTGATCCAGTGTCATATGTGTGGAGGAAACAACCCCTCTGACAGCATGAATCCGCCGGGATTAGATAACAGAGGTCATTATCATCCCTTTCTTCAGACAGACATCAGTGCCTGACAGTAATATTGTGGTGGGAAAGTGTTTTTCTTTTCAAGTTTTACTTATACAGACCCATAACTCGAGCAGTTACCTTTCTCCGTGTGCCACAGGGATGGATAAAATAGCTAACGATGCATCTATAGGAGACGACAGGGGATTAATATCCTCTAACATTCCTCTTTAGGTTCAAACCATTTACAAAACCTGAACCTGATGGAACGAGAGAGGACAGCATAAACTGAACCACACACCTGGAAACGGCTGCAGCTGGCCCCCGCAAATAAAGAAAATCGTTGCCCCACACACACACATATATACACAATACACACACACACACACACATAGCAGAGCACAGTTGGAGCCAGCGTTGCTCAGTCCAAGGCACTAGTTTGTGATTGCCTAATTTTCTGCAGCTCATTTTAGACTATCAAGCCTCAATTGGTGAGGCAATTGGCAACGTGGAATGGGCATTATTTTAAGATAAATGTCTGCTCGGATACATACAGACATATTTTGTGTGTGTGTGTGTGTGTGGCCTACCCTGTGAACACTGCGGTATGCCACACTGCTGGTGTCTGAGGTGTGGACGGGGGTCAGTGGTGAAGCACCACGGGCCAACGGTGGAGTTGTCTGGGTTGCGACAGAAGTTCTCTCTGAGGTCCTTCTTCCTGAATCTCTTCGACATGAATCTGTCAGGAGCAGAGACGCAGTTACACAAACAGGCGCATGTATAGAGAGACTGCACGCCAAATATTTCAGCTGGCATGCAAAGCAACTTCTTCTTGAAAAGCACCCAAGGTCACAGCGTCTGTTGTCTTTTTTATACATCTCTGACAGAATGACGAATCCTCTACTCGTTTATGATGAAGCTGCTGCTGATGGCTAAAACCTGCCTATAAACATGACCAGTGGAAATTAACAAGTGTAAAAGTAATTGATGGCGACGCCGACGGGTCGACCCTCCGATGACATGATGTTACTAATGAGAGAAAACACATTGATATGTAGAAGAAATGTTAGTTTTCCATGAGGCTGGTTCTGAATGAAGTGTAAACACTCTGACATATGACTCATATCTTCTACATCAGGCGAGCACACGGCTGTGGTCACCAGCTGCGATGATGGACATAGTGTAGTCTTTGAGGCAAGCTGTGTTTTTCCACATGATGATGAAAAAGATAAAAGTTCTGAAGTAGTCTCTCAGTGGAGTGGATAATGACAGAAACGAGAAGGCCTTCGCTGGGCAATCAAAAAAGAGGAGACGGATAAAAATGCAATTTGTTCTTGTGTGTGTGTGTCAGGCAGAGTTTCCCATGCCTGTAAGCCAACTGATAAAACATACAAAGCGCCTGGGTTTAATTACCTGATCTACAGAGACGTTAATAGCAGTCTGATAAAGCTTTGGGTTCACTGGAGGTACAAACGTACGCTGCCCTCTTTGATTCGTCTGCTGCGGCGACATCTCACTACAAAGCCTTTCAAAGTCATTTAATACCTCTGAGTAGAGGGGATTGGAGGAGGAAGGAGGTAGCGTGACGTTCAAAGATAATAAAGGTCTAAGACGTATGTGTCATTTCTGTGGTTCTCTGATGGTTATTAATATCTGGAAAGTGATAAACTTTGTCCTTATTGTACTAGTATTTTCATTGTCTTCCCTTGATGCATAATAGTGTAGTCTTTATTCGAACAAAGATGATGGGAAAATTCATTTGTGTCATGTTTCAGAAACCATAATAGCAGTTTTTATCCACTTAAAAGGTGCTATATGCGAGATTGGGAGCATTTATGTTGACTCTGAACAGCACTAACAATGAAAACAACGGAAGGGTGGGCGCTGCACTTTGGCGGCATTGGTCCAGGCGGCGTTATTAGCTGTAATCGCTGTATTAAAGCAGTGTAGAAGGGGCGGCCGTGAGCTAAACAGTGGAGTATTAAAAGCATGCGTGGCCGGCCCGGCGATGTCAGTAAAGCATGGAGAAGCTCTGATTACAACAAACACAGAGGGAGAGTGACTTCATTCTCTGCTCAGGTAGACATTAATCCTCCGTATCTTTACATAGCAAATAGTTGTTTGCTGGTAAATTAATAGTATCGTATAGGGAACCTTGTAGGATAAACTACATCCACAGTAGACTGAATATGAGACTAAATACAGTGTTAGACATTTTGTTAAGGATAAATGCAGTTATCTTGTCGTTTACCAGGCAATTACTAAAGATCAGTGCAAATCTAACTTTCCTAATCCCTGAGAAAGACATTGCTTCACTTACATCTCTCGTCTTTAAACTCCTGTTAATTGGCTCTTTTTTTTCCTACTGGGAGATCCACTGCATCAGAAAGTGTGCCTGCGTATTGAACAATGAGCTTTATCTGGG
>CAKALG010017226.1:0-14327 GCA_916700815.1 Helicolenus hilgendorfi | reverse complement strand
GATGCTGCTTCTTCTGGGAAAGTGTCCTCTCCAGGCCCTGGATCTCCGAGTCCAGCTCAGCCTCAAACCGACTCAGCTCAGAGACCAGACTGGCCTGAGGCCGAGCAGTGATAGAGTTGGAAGGGCAAAATAAAAAATAAACACTAATACAGTGTACTAAAACAATCTTTGGAGCTAATGGTGTCCCTTTTTAATGATTTAGACCTCGATATAGAGTGAATAGAGAGGAATTCAAATGCAGTAAAAGCAGCTCACCTCAACTGAATGGGACTTTGGTGTCTCAGGTTGTTTCTTCGGGGATACATGAACCTAGAGGACAGAAAAAGAAAGCAATGACAACACTGACAACAGACGTTTATTTTTACTTCTATAACAATTGGTTGTCGATATCTACAATATTTGAGTATTGGTTGGTTTTGGGGGTGTCTGGGGAAACAATGAAGCTGCCATGTATAGTGGGGTTCAACCCATTTTTATCAGTTTAATCCATCCATACTGCCACCATTTCAACATGTTATCTGACAGTGTGTTTAGGAGTTAAGAGAGATTTGGGATTAACTGAACAGTTAACTAACTGAAGATTTTGACCAAATAGTAAATCTGACAGCATGTCACTGTTTCTAGAGGGTTTGGACACATCTCTTTTTGTGGAAACAAATTCAAGACAACAGAACATCTCATAAATATAAGATATATTTTGGAGGAAATGGATTTTTATCTGGTCAGTTCAAATGCAGCATATGGAGCTATAGAGAAGCAATTGAAACTCTTAAATACCTTAAATGTGTATTTATAAGGTAAAAAAAGTTTTCAAAATGCAGGTACACAGGCTGGATGTCAAGATGACGGCAGAGGTACACCCACATATTTCTTTTATATTATAGTAAAGTTGATTTCACTAGCTAGCCGATACCGCTTTCACCCTCTCTGTACAAAGACTTAACACCAAGAGTGCAGCTGATTCTATCAAACATTACTTTAAAAGGCTCTGCTGGCAAGAACCACGGACCCCCTGCTCCATTTTCAGTTGTTTTTTTGTAAAATCCTTGGCTGAATGTGTCTCTCTGAACGCCAAGGCCTTCCCCCTCAGCTGGGAGTCATCCTCACTACAATCACAGACTGTAATGTCACTGAGAAGCAGCACAACACCTGATATGGTCTGATGGAGCGCTGGTTTTCTAAATGCTGTCCGGGGGATAGGACATAGGCTGCTGTCATACAGAGGAAATGAAATAAAGTCTCCGTGCTGTGAGCCATTACGCACCACAAGAGGTTAACACCATAATACGGATCACAAGACACCTCAGCTCTCGAAGGGGGGAGTGGAAACAAAGATTCCTTTTCTTCACGAGCGCGGACACAAGGGGCACAATATGCACCAGATCTGGGACATTGTTACAAGAGAAAAAAAACAACAACCTTAGAGACACCGCTCTGTAACTCACCAGGGGTGTTTAAACACACTGACATGTACAAACGGCTGCACACTCAATTACAGCAGCTCCTGGGCAGTGCAGAATACACACGACAATAAATTACAACCCCAGAGGTAAATAGATATGAGTCAAAGTGTCACCAGCTTGTAAATCACCGACTTTCAGCACAACACCTCCAACATAAACACCTGGATCATGTCTTTTCTTGTCTGAATAGCTAAATGAATGAACGTTGGATCCTCTGAATAAAAGAAGAAGTGAGCACATGGGGCAGGTACTCTGTGGAATGACCACAGCTCGCGTGAGAAGATGAAATGTGAGGCCTCAAAGGCTATAATCCTTAAAGAAAAGGTGCCCATCCTCAAACCTGTTTTTGATCCCCCACACCGGGAAAACAGTGCAAGACTACACAAAGAATTACAATCATTAGAGCCAACAACAATGCTAGATTAATCTAGAGGTTGTAGAATCATGCAGAAACATCTTTTTGTTTCTGTTAAGAGTGATATCACAGCCGATATTTAAACTATGACTACATGTGAGGTCGTTACCTGGCTGCGGCTTTCTGAGGTGCTGCTCCTTCCAGGCTCAAAGTCGAATATGCTCCTCGGCTCAGAGTTCTGCTTTCCCGGGTCTGACAGCTTATCTACATCCTCGCTCCTGAAACATAACACCCCACACAAACACGCACGCACACACACACCATGGACAGCAGCTAAATCACGGCTTCATTGTGAGTGCCTGTAACAACACATCCAAACTTGTCTGTCCCACGCGTTTTCCCTCCACCGCTCTTGGCCTTTTTGGTTGGTATTCACATAAGACGTCACCTGCAGTGTTTTATCTGATGTGAGAAATAAATTCACATTGGTGTGTATTATACTAAAAAATAAAACATCAGTATAGAGTTAAATCTCCTCTCTTGCTGAGCCTTTAAAATACCATATCTCAGTAGGTGAATTTGCACATAAAATTATCTAATCCTTTGTCTCTTTATAACATTTGTGATGCATGGAAAGGGGAATTTTGCATTCTATCAAACTTAGCTGTCTGGTCTAATCTTGTTTTTTCGGATGTGATGTTGTTTTATCTGCACGCTTAGTTTAAACCCTATCTGTAAGTTTTTATTTCAAACCAAACTGAATTGGTGTTCGACATTTTGGGAAATAGCTTATTCGCTTTCTTGCTGATAGTTAAATGAAAAGATCGACACCACTTTCATAAGTGTACACAAAATATGAAGCTAGCCAGGAGACGGTTAGCTTAGCTTAGCACAAAGACTGGAAACAGAGGGAAACAGCTAGCCTGGCTCAAACAAAAAACACCAACCAGCACCTCCAATGCTATATTATATGTCTAATTTGTTTAAACCTTTTTTGTCGCTGTGAGGTTGCCAAGTTACTGTGCAAAGGCAGGCTAGCAGTTTCTACCTGTTTCTAGTCTTTGTGCTAAGCTAAGCTAACTGGCTGTTGCCTGAAGCAAAGATGCTCTATAACAAAGATGAGGCATTATAAGCTCTGCCAATGGTTTGAAATGGTAGACACTTCCTGTCTCCTAAGTGGGCGTGGTCATGGCGTGACCCTCTGACCCCTCACCACATTTGGTAGTGTTGTGAACGTTGTGTGGATGGATGAAAGCAGATTGGGTTATATTTGCATCATGTATTTATATTTTATTTTGCTAAAACTAGATATTTACACAGCTGACAGCCATATTTAGCATTACAAAAATTAGTTAGCTAGGGCGTTTAGTTGGCATATCTCACAAGAGTGTGTTGGTCTCAAACAAAGTTAATTTTCTCTCCATTTGTCCGTCAAAAAAATTTAATTTTAGTGTCAGAATGTTAAGAAGATATGTGGCTTTTGAAAAATGGGTGCAATATTTACTTTGGTGATTATGGGGCGAAAGAATCAGTCATAATCTGTGTTCATGTTCACGTCTTCCATTTGAGTTAATAAACTCATGACATGCCGGTAGTCTCCTCAGTGGCTTAACCCATGTGACACATATACAGCAAACTGACTCTCAGCGCGCCGTCTCCTTTCTGAACTGTCTCTGACTGTAGCTACATTTTTAGACATATTCAGAGTACAGAGTACAATCTTATCTGCAAGAAAGTGAATAAGCATGTTTCCCAAAATGTCAAACTATTCCTTTAAGTCTGACTCCTCCCTCTGTGCCTTCCTGTGTCGCATGACCCCGAAGCAGTTAACATCAAACCAGTGTAAACTCACCAGTCTGGTAGAGCTCCATAAGGTGTTAGTCTGAAGAGATTCTTGTCTGCTTCATTACTTCCCTCTGTGTAGGCAGATGACTGGAGCCCTGCAGACCAGCGGATCAGGGCAGATCAACCTTAAGTAAAAACTGATTATGTAACTGGACAGGATAACAATGTGGACTCTGGTGGATTCACTTACGTTCGGCTGACCACCGCTCCGAATCCTCCAGCTCAGGTTCTGGTAAACAAGTACAACAGAGAGACTTTTTTTTAGGAGTACTTTATATAGATAAATCAACCAAAATATCATATTATACTTTTATTTTTCATGCTCTTATACTCCCTTAAAATATGACTGGATATGTCTTATAGTGAGAACTACTCACTCTTATGGTACCAGTGTTTCCACAGTGTAAGAGTTCTCTGATCAAATGTTGATCAGATGTTTTGCATTAGATAAATGCAGTATTATGAGCAAAATTTAAAGTAAAAACATTAATTATAAAGAATGTCCCCTTAGAGAGTGTTATATATTATCTATATTATATATTTAGATTATTTTTACTCATGTATTAATGTATAAGCAGCCTTTTAATGTTGTAGTTGCTCAAGTTGGAGCCAATTTGAACTACTTTAGATACTGTTGGATAGTTTAAATTATAAAAATCATTATATTTTATAGGCTGATCATGTTTTGTACATAAAAACTAACTATACAGCAATCAAATAAATGTAGAAATCCTGTCTTTTCTCCACCAACGCTCATCAGTAGCACCTCAGTGAGTTGAATTGTAGCAGCACTCCTCAGTGCTTTGACATACAGTATTGTTTAAGAACACAACTCACTTGCAGAGTGCTGAAAATATTCCTATAAAACAAAACTCAGCCAGAGCAATCCACTAAAACCACCTCAGTGCTGCTATGGTGAAACTAACCAACCAAATAACAGGGAATGTGTTTCTATGACGCAACACGTAACAAATGAACAGTTAAATTTACGAGGGGCTGAGATAAGAAGTTGGATTATTGTCAGAGTTAATAAGCGGAGATGACATAAGACTTTATGGCTCTTTCATCACGTCTCATTTTGCCTCTGCAGCAATCTGTTTGCTGGATCACCTCTGCAGTACCTGACACAGACAGAGAGGAATTCACTCTGGTGTTGTGTTTGTGAAAAGAGGAGGAGGAGGAGGAGGAGCGTCCTTACCCTCTGGCTTCTTGTGGATCTGTTTAAACATGCTCTTGTACCAGTCTCTGGGCTTGTTCACACTCTGGTAGAAGAAAAGAGGGCAGGGTGCAGAAGGCAAACAAATCTGGTGAATTAGATGTAGAGAAATACAGCACCACTGGACGCAGCAGGAACACACAAACATCAAATATCAATTTCATACAAGAATGTGTGTTTATTGAGAATATACGCAAAAAAAAAAGAAAAAATCAATAACATTTAAAGCTAGCGTTTGATTATCAAACAGTACATTCTGTGTCTTTGTCTTACTGATCTGGAGGCAATGGGCATCCCAGTTTCATCCACAGGACCGATTCCTGAGAACTTGATAAGCCTCTCCTCCCTGGTGGGAGTCCAGCTGCGTGGTAAAGTGGAGGAGGCCTGGACGCCATTGGACAATCCACCTGAGTCACAATAATAACATTTCAGTGATTATCTTGTTTCCATTTATTATTGATTTCAGGTGAAGTATAAAGCCATTAAGATGCTTTCAAACCCTACCACATCACATGAAACAAGCCCAAGATATTGTGTAGCCTACCAATTACACATTAACTGACATTTCAACTGCATTTGTCTTTTACTCTTCAACTGCTTTCATTTCTTACTCTACAAACTCAACTTCCTTCAGGGGTTGCGCGTCAACAGATATTTCGGCTGCATTCACCTCTTTCTTTTCAACCCATTAAAGGAACCGTGTGTAACATTTAGTGGGATCTAATGGCAGAAATGGAATATAATATTAATAACTATATTTTCTTTAGTGTATAATCACCTGATAATAAGAGTCGTCAGGTTTTTTCATGTACTTACGGAGAATGTCCCCTCTCCACTGAGTCCACCATGTTGCTCCGCCATATTTCTACAGTAGTCCAGAACGGACAAACCACACTACGTTAACTTTTCCTTCTTTGGCCGGAGTCGATATCGTTATTTGCTCCCATTGCCGCCGCTCTCTCTCTTGCTTCACCATTCACTTCCCACGTACACACACACACACTCTACGCACTGGCTCTGCTCCAAATGTCAGCCACAGTAGCTCTCCAACACGCCTGGCACACGGGAGAAGCTTCAGTTGTTTGCAATCTCCTCACCTCAACGCTAGATACCATCAGATCCTACACACTGGACCGTTAACTCCGTTAAATGCTTACACTGTGACTGGCACTTCAAATCCTTTCAGGTCTTAGGTCGTCACCTTTGACCAAAAGAAACGTTTTTCACCTCTTCTAACTCCCACCACTTCCGCTGTAGTGTTCATACACGATTTAGTGAAACTGCTTTCAGTGCTGACACTGAAACTGACACCTTCATCAGTTTATACACATGAGCTGACATTATTTGTTCTTTCTTTAGCATCCATTCAACTGACACTTCCAATACAATTTATCACATGCAGTTCGACTGACGTTTCAACTCCTCAGCACTTTCTTTTCAACTGATACTACAACTTCATTCAGTGCTGTCACTTCAGCTTCAACATCTTTCAGCACTTTTGTATTTTGACTGCCACTCCAAGCTGCTGCTACATTTCAGCAGCGAGCACAAGTAAATGTTGATCAGTTCATTTTTACTTAAATTAATATTTACTTCCTGAAAACTTATTTTGAGTTGTGTGATGCACAGATTTAAATACATCATAACCTTACCATGCGATTGTGAGGGGCCATAGTAAGATCCAAAGCTGAGAGTTGTTGGTCCACTTCCATTCACTTCTGACACCTTGAGAAGGGCAAAATTATACACGTATATCAGATATAAAACCATCTCAGTGTAATGTAACCGCAAAAAAAAAACGCAACAGTGACTGAAAACATGTCCTTGAACGTACAGCCTGTGATGCATCATTTTTCCACAGGGAGGAGCACTTGTTTACTGAATCCCATGCACTCAACCTCAGCAGTGTTATTAACACAGCCTCCAGGAAATTACTGCATACCTTGAACTCTCCATATGGCAGCCCTGCTGAGCGAAAAGGGCTCAGAGGAGGCGTAGGGAGTCCAGGGGAGATGACCACCTCATGGGTCAGCTCTGGAGAAGTTAGGATCTGCTGACCACCCGAGGTAACACCAGGCTCCCCGGAGAAGACAACCCGGGAGCCATTTGGATCACCAACCACTTCGGCACGTTGCTAAACATAGAAGGAAATGAGAAATATGGATGAACAAAAACAATGTGTGAACTCTGCTCCTGTCATGTCCTCCTGTTGGCCCTGGGTAAACACTGCTCTCTACGGGAGGTCGTGTGAACTTGTTAGCGGCCAGGCTATTCTCCAGAGAATAACAGGCCTCGGTGGGGGAGCCTCTGATGAAAAGGTCCCTAATTTATTTAAAGCAGGACCAGTGGGGAGTGGTGTTCCACCCACTTCATCATCTCTCTTGCCACAACTGCAGAAAGGCCTCATTCAAGGTGCAGAGTGGGGGCACTGAAACAGGAGAGGACCATTATGAGCCCATTAACTCCCTATTCACCAGGCCTCCCTATTCTCCCGCCAGGGGGTGGGACCGGGGCCAGAGAGGTTGGGAGGGGGGTCGTCGATGTCAACCTCGAAGTCCAGCAGGGCTAGCAGTAGTGTTGTGGTCTCCATAGTGATCTTTTTACTCCCTCCCATCCATGATGGCTGGTCTCGCTCTTCTATTGGAACGCTATGTGTTTGAAGCAGGTGCTTTGGTCCTCCCCGCGTGGCTGCCGGGGGTCATGGGAAAGCCCCTTTAGAGCTGCTATCTGCACCAAAGGCAAGCTGTGGTGACACTGGGCTGACTTAGTGCGACAATCGTGAGCTGTTTTCATGGAGTTTGCAGGTGTAAAACTGCATATTCAAGACAATGTTATTTGTTAAACTTTAGTCAACATTTAGCATAATTTTAAAAAATGGCCTTACCTGAGACTGCATGTGATCTGTTATGATCCTTCTGTGACAGATATGAAATTCTTGCGCCCAGCATCAAAAGTATCTGCAAAGACATGCAAAAATGCAAACATTTTAGTATGATAATTGAGATATTTTTCAGAGGAGTTACAATATTCCTATCAAGAGTATAAGCTATGTTGTGTTTTTAAAAAAGAGAAATTGACTAGCACCTTCAAGAAGACAAGAGTATCATCAGATCGAGATGATGATGTCGTATTCGTTTTGCAAGTTTTTGTGCATGGCCACATTAATAGAGCAGCTCTACTCTGTGGCAGACTTCTTTTATCAAACGTCAGGTATAAAGGACTTTCTCATGTGTCGGTATGCCAGTTGATGATTGCTCTACTAGAAGATAAATTGTTGGAAATGTTGGTAATTGGTTACCCACTGCTATCAAATGCATTACAGAAGTTTGCAAATAAATTATTGATTTATTCAGACTGAAACACTCAAATAATAATCTGCTTCAGTGCTAGTAACAGTCCCACAACTGTCACCAAGTTTTGATTTTAAACGTTGCAAAATCCTGAATGTTGCATGGAAATATGTGACGTCACCGTTTTCCAACGGAGCCTTAAATAAGAGCTTCAAACCAGTGAGTAGCACACAGACATAAATACAGAAATCTTTCATGTGAAATACCCTAAACTGTTCTGTTAAACTGTGTGTGCATTAGGACTTTGTTGCTCAAAGAACAAGATGGATGAGTTTAAGAGTTGTAGATCAGATCTGTTACTATTTTCATTGGAGATATTATCCGATCAATGTCAAACATCTGAAGATTCTAACTCTTAAATTTGTACTCTGAATCTTGACCTTTTTAACCCTTTGAGTCATTAGTTGTGTGGGGTCCAACAAAGCCTCTATGTCATAAATCACATGTTACAGACTCGACAACTGTTCCATTATCCCGTCCCACTAGTATTTCAAAGAGGGAAAGTTAGCGTCACCCACTTTTCCCCGTTGCTAAGGAAAAACCCACCCAAAAAACGAGTGTGACTCACATGCATGCTCCACTTTTCCCAGCCATACTATGCAGTAATAAGCTGGACTTGAGGAGCTGGATGATGGAGAAGGTCGGCTACTGAGAGCGGAGACCAGCTCCTAATGAATTGCACCTCAGAAAAACAGATTAGGCCGTGCTGTTTCAACATCAAAGGCCCGGGGAGAACGAGGGGGAGGCCATTTCCGCTCCTGTATGCGGCAGGCACCTCTCATCTGCAGTGGCTAAATGGCCCATAATAACATTGTAGGCATAGAAACCACAGCCAATGTACAGCCCTGAATCCCTGGGCTCTGCAGAAACAAGGTTAAGTGATTCCAAGTCTTTGTGCACTCGGACTGTAGTCAAAACTCATCCTGGGTTAAAAACCCATCACAGATTGGAAGCAACCAATAGGGTTAATATTAGGATTAGGCTATTTTTTCTTTTCTGGTGCAAACTATGGCTTTGTAGCTTGGCAAGAAAGTAATGAGTGAGTGTGGGCCAGGCTACTACAGGCTGAGAGCTGCCCAACACAATTTGCACTAATGAGTTTTCCATGTGGCATTTGCAGCTGAGCATTAGAGTCTGTAATCATTGTGGTCAAGTCCTAGAAAACTATACGTGCTCTGTGTCTGGCGTACACTGATAGAATCAACGGTCCAGTTTCCAGACAACGATGTCACTCTATCTGAGTCATCATCTCCCAATAAACTGCCTTACATAACGGGAAAAATATGGGAACCGGAGGATTGTGTCTGCAACAATACCATTACCGCTCAGGCATGACGGATGACCTATCAGCGCCCAGAGCAATCACAGCCAGCTGATTATCCGTCTAACAACAGGCAGCGCTGCGAACAAGCTACATTTACAAGTAATGGCTTAAAGTAATCTCTTTTATGATGTGTTTGACATGCGGGTTCTTATTTACACCAGATCTCCCCTCGGCAGGCTGCCGTTCACTTTAAAGGCCCCATCACACTGATGAACTAGCTGAGTAATTCATTGGTATTTTTAAGGAGAACTGTTTCCACACAGGCCTCTTTTACACAGACATCCCGAAGAGCAGACAAAGCAGCTCCTTTTTCCATACCCATGCATTTCATAATGGGTGTGGTTACTATTGATTAAAGGGGCACTATGCACTGCCATAAAGTTGGGGGACTCACAGGAGACAGATTAAGAATAAGAGTGGTCAAAATTGAAGCAGCAGAGACTGAGATATCCTGAACTTTAGTCAGTAGTATGGGTCAATTTCCGAAAGCATTGGATCCTACATTTCCCATAATGCAATGCAATAGCATCTCTTTTAATTAGACCCTCCCTGTCTCCTGATGCCTTCTTCTTTCAAACTCCTACAGTTTGTAGCATCGGCTTTCTGTTAAAACATTTAGTTGTTTCAAGTACAAGCCGAGATAACAAGACCAGCAATGACCCCAATGACATCATCAGGGTTTAATGTTTTGGTTTACTTTGGAAAAGCTCCCTCCAGAGCCATAGAAGATGTTAAACAACTGTTCTCTGTCAGATGGTTTGTTGCACAGAACCATCTGAGAAGCCGTCATTGGAAACTGTTTGGAAAAGGGCCGGCACTTTCAAAAAATACTTGGCAGGTGATTGGATGAACCATCTGTCAATCAAACTAACAACAGCGAAACTAACTGAAGGTAAAACATCGCCGTACTTTACACGTTCAGTGCCGTATACTTTGCTCTTCTTTCAATGAAGAAATACTGCAACTACGCTAACCTCTTCAGGAGCCCCCATTGTTGTTAAGAACGAACAGTCGCCTCTACGTGTCGTCTCACGCTATGGTCTCACCAGGTCTCACGAACCTAAGCCTCGCCCGTAGCTGCAGTAGCTCCTCACAGGATGCTGTCTGGCGAACCGAACACAAACGCATAACTCGGAGCCTGCCAAGATGTGTTTTCATGTGACGTTTTGATCCAGCGATTCTCGCACGACCTTGTGACATTTTGAGACTCCAGCTGCTGTGCAAGGTTACAAGTAGCACTCCTCCAGATGAGTTCAATAACCTTCAAGTGTAAATCATGGTGTGCCCCCTTTAATATAAAATGCAATATTATATTAATGCCATTTATTGAAAGAGGTGCGTGCAGTGAAAGCGACGCCGTGGCATCAAGAGTCTGACTATTACTGAACCCTGTATTATTTCCCTGAGGGACTGAATTGTTGTTCTTATGTAAATAAACTAATACAATTCTAATTTAACTTGATATAATTGGAATTATGGACCACTTTTTGTTTTCCCTAGATTATTAAAAAGATGACACTGGAACTCCCTCCGCTCAGAGGCCCAAAAAAACTGCTTCATCGCTGTTGTATCCTGATGAGTAAGCTCATGTCATAACAGTGTGTCTGTGTCTCATTTCTCCAGGGAGCTGAATCCAACAGAGAAATCCTCCAACGGTGCATGCATTCCCTCTCCGAGAGCACTAAACACAATCCTACCTAATAAGGAAAAATCACTGTTGATATCTAGCAAGAAAATCCCTGTCCGGAGGTCTGGCTCTCCCTGGGTTTGCTCTGAACGGCCAGAGCATTCTTACATAATTACTGAGACTCAACAGCGGAGGCAGATTTAAGCCTTCACGTGCAGACAGGTTTTTTTTTTTTTTTTTCAAGCTGGTGGTGTTTGAGTGCGTTGATGCTATCTCTCTGAAATGTAAGAACTTTACAGCCCACATATTAGTTAAACCCCTGCTAGGTGAGAGGTCCATTATCACCACAGGATCAGGTTTGGGAATGGAGGGGAAAAACGGAGCCATAAAAGGCCCACATGCCTATCGGCTGAAGATGACATGACGTCCTGCATTTTACATTTCCAGCTTACTGCAGTGTATTTTATGTATCTATTATCTACCCACGCTTTACGTTTAATCCGTCACGGGGTAACTGAGGACATCCAAAATGAGAATCAGGGGATTTTTAGTATGGCAAATCTCTGCCTCTGTCCCCCAAGGAAACTCATCCGGTCTGGAAGAAGCACAGGGCCAGATGTTAAACTCTGGAAACTGATCCGCGAAACAAGAAGTCTAACAGCTCCACGACATCATCATATCAAACATTTTATTAACATATTAACATACTAAAAAAAAAAAGCATGTCACACATTAGTGAAGCACGAGGGGTTTTCTCCTTTTTTTTTACCCATAGGGAGCGGATGAGGAACCAGACTATTATCTGAAGTTGCTGAGCCAGAGCAGACCTACTCAGCAGCTACAAGGTCAGTGAACTTCACCACACCCCTGATTCCTGTGAATCACAATGGGAGGTTTCCCCAGCTGGGAATAGCAACGCAACAGTAATGCAATAGTAATGCTATTTCAGAAAAGTGTGATAGGATGAAACCACTCAGTTCTCATTCAGTAGAAACTGATGACAAGTGAACTTGTTATGAGGTCAGTATTCCTCATTAGAAACTGATGACAAGTGAACTTGTTATGAGGTCAGTATTCCTCATTAGTCATCAAAAGTCCCCCTTCTAATGTCGTCTTTCTTCCATAGAAGGATGCGTCTTTCTGAGAAGACTCTACATGACCTACGCCGACCTCATCCTCCTCCACACACACATCTCCTTGCATTGTTCTCACTAAGAACAAGGCTGTCAAGGTGACCACACATACCCTAATGAATAACTGTCAACAGTTTGACCCGTGAACTTCTGCTATCTGTTGGCGCACCATCGGGAAAGTATAGTGATTTGCGGTCGGAGGGAGAATCACGATGTCCATAAATCATCGGCGACGGTGGAGAATGTGTCAGTAATGAGCGGGGACAATGACTGAACGTCCCGAGGCTTCAATAAAACACATAAAACTGTCGCTCGTGAGTCCATTCAGAAAACACAAGTGTTGTACTATGCTTCCGTGTGCAGGGTAGTGAGGAGAAATGCTGAGTTAATCATTGACTCCATGCGGTGGGAACTACTTCACATGGACGGATCTTAGTCCTACTGAAGGACACCGGCCAAAACATGAGCTCAATATTTGCTCAAGGTGGTCATTTTGTTTGGGTGAGCGCTGACCTGCATTGCATTTGACCTTAAACACTCTTTTTCCAGAGTCTTCAAAAAGCGTAAACAGACTCTGATCTTCTGATGACGTGTGTATTTCCTGAATATTAACTGAGGAACAACACGACAGACGGAAGGGTGAAGTCTTATCACCACGTACACAATGTCACCGCAGCCCAACAAGTTGCATAACTAAGGTCGAAAAACCTGAAGAAATCCCGCCTTTAAAAAGTGGTTAGAAAAGTGGTGAGAAGGTAATTACGAGCACATTTACCGGATAAATAAAGTGGGCATTTATTTCTAAACACATGAAATGAGTCACTCTGCAGTTATGCGGGAGATGTTAGAGGTCCTCCGAGGTCGATCACGCAACCGTGCTGCCCCTTCTGCGACGTAGCAGACGTGCGGCCCATACAAGGTCCTGGAGACCGCGAGTTTATGATATGCAGTTATTGAGGGGATACACACATTTATCAGTGGGGAAGTATTTTGCCTCCTTGTATGGTGCTCCTCCAGTCAGAGCAGCAGGAGGAGTCGGTCTGTGTGCTTCTTGTCAATGGAGAGGCGATGTTGTTCCCAGGAGGAGCAATAAATGAAACCAGAAGCGCCTAAAGTTTATCAGATTTGTCCTTACAACAAACTCACTCCTTATTTGGGTGGATTAGTAAAAAGTGAAACCGTAATACGATGTGTCGGACGGAGCATGAGAAAATACACACTCAAATCACAGCAATTGTGGAAAAATAACTCACAAATCCTCATGCCTGTCATTTTGCATCTTCAAAGCTGAGTGCAGCCTGTGGATATGAGGACTGGCAGCCGGACCCCTCGGTAATATCACAAAGGGAATCAGAGCCGGCTGTGCAAATCACCCTGACAGTAAGGGGAGCCACCGGTGATGACTGGACGGGCCTCTGATTTTAGGCCATTAAGCTTGAAATCTGCAGCGGGATGGGAAAGTAAATGATTTCCTCTCACTCTCTGGAGCTCTGCTGGCAGCACATGTACCTACTGGGCAGAGCAATGAAGGATGACATGTTGGGAAACACTGCCCACGGTGCCCTTTCGCTCTCTCTCCGCGCGCTCCAGCTGTAGCTCACAGCAGCTCTTGCCAAATTAAATCTCAGTCGGTTAACTCCCACAGGTTTCAACATCAAAACTACACACATCACAACTTGTTTTCAGGTGAAAAGCATCAACACAATGTGTACTCGTGGGAGCAGCCCTGAGCGGTCAGACAGGTTACTCAACCTTTAAAAAACACACAAGTTGCTACAGAGTCAAAGTTAAAGATCACTCCCTGCTGTGATTAAAATCTGCGCTCCCACGGGAAAGATTGTACTCACCTTAAAAAGTGGCACCAACAAGTGAACTCACACCTCTTTCTGTCTGCCCGAGTCGTGCACGTAAACCACGCTGCAGACCCTCCCTGCTCCTTCTCCCTCTCTCTCTAACTCATGAGACTAGCCAGGACACACAATCTCTCTCTCTCTCTCTCTCTCTCTCTCTCTCC